>JABASD010000501.1:0-71859 GCA_019776165.1 Pogonognathellus flavescens
ATCGGCCGAAAACTGTGGCCTGTAGGCGGAGACGCAGAATACATAGGACGGGTATGGACCGGAACGGGGCATTGTGCGACTATAAGCCCAGCCTTAATCTTGTGCCTTACAATACTAATGGAATATAAGTATGAATAAGACATTGTGTAATGGCTTTACTTGTTTCTCCTTCTCTGTGCAACCCTTCATCTTATCCCGTTGTTTTCCTTAGCTGTGTAGACTCTGTACTAACCAAAATGGAAACAGTGGCATTAAATTATATTATAATGGGAATTATATTATAATGCTAATGCGTGTTGATGATGTGATAAATATATAGCGTTCTGTTATAATGAGGAAGTTTTCGACGAGACTCTCACTCAAATTCTATACAAAGAAAACAATTCGTAATGTCTTTATGTTAGACCCATATTAAGGCTGTTTATTTATCGCCACCCAAACACAACCCATATTCTACGGCTAATTTATGGAAAATACATTTCAATGTCATCATCATAATTCTAAATGAATTTGTAAGCAAATATATTTATTGTTTTCTGGGGAAATTATTAAAATAATTGTACTTGTGATTGAAACAGTCTCATATTTCATTACTATCAATATTTCAGTTTATAACCTACCAGACTAATGTATAATAATTACCCACTTTGACGTATTTATTTGTGGAGTGAATTTGTAAAATTAGTTTTAGACTTTATCAATTTGTATAAAAAATTAAGTAATAAAAATATAAAAAGTTTTAATCGACAATTAAGGTAAAGTATATTATTATTGTCGCAATCAAACCATCAATGAATCACAGAGCAATATAGCAATCAATATAAAATTTGTTGAAAAATCATATTAATATATCTGTAAGTGCTCTCGTGACAAATTGCCTTAACTCCGTAGCAAAGCTACATACATAATAAATTTAATATGCATAATAAATATTAATTATTTGCTTCCATGTATATGAGTGTAAAATGTCTCTACAAGAAAAGTAAGAAAAAATGCACTCTGCTTTCACTAATACCTATTTATTACGCAGTAATCTGTATGTTGTAGATAACACAGGTATTTTATCAACGTGCATCAATTGAAATATAATGTCGACTTTTAATTGCCCTGAGAAAGAATTAAGGCAAGTCAAACAGAGTTTCATGTGCCCTTTTGTAATTATAAGATCTATTTTCAGATAGCGCAGAGCTATTCAACACAAAGATGTACTTATCTATGAATACGCAGCATAAAACATTGTAGGTTTGGCATATAACATAATGTAAACTTGTAAATTTGTAGGCTAATCTCTAATTAAAACCTTTCTTGTTAATTTATACGTCGGGTTCGGCACCCAGTGTATTTACTCTGCATTTCGTGTTGCATTGTTGTACAAATCCACTGACTCACAACAGACTCAGGTACCTGAACTTACTTAAATAGAAGAGACAAGTTAAAGCGGTTTGCACGATAGCAATCAATAGAAACACATCGAGGCAAAGGTAAAGAAGTGTGGGCAAACAAAATTGACTCCTACCAAACGCTTAACATCATATTATCAGTATTCTATAAACCTAAAATGCAAAAGTCCATACAAAATATACCTCTAAAAATTACAACAATCGTAAGCAGAAACCAGACCGAACGAATCTTCTTCTTGTTACTAATTATGCCTAAAAGTACAGACATCTCCCTTTTAAAAGTAAATGAGTACTTTGCACATAGAAAATAAATGAAATATTACACACACTACATGTGTTATTATATTACTATATATTACTATTATATATTACTATTACGATTTCATATTGAAAAACCATTTAGCATTCTCTGCATCATTCATCTTAAGAAACTGAGCTAAACGCGTGATGACGCAATCATTAAAAAATGTCTTGCGAGAAAGGCAAAAAGAAAAATGAATCGTAGCAATTTAGACTGGCTGTAGCAAATGGCATATTGCAATAAGACAATAATGGTTGAGTAAACAAGTTAATGTTTAATGGTAATATGTAATGTAAGTTTGGTACGATGATGATGGCGATAAGAAGAGGAGCAGTAGCAGATATCCGCATGCAATATACAAGCAATGTAAAGCAAATTGAAACTGAAGAGCTATTCAAGTGGAATCTCAGAGTGTGTGGGTTAGGTTAGGTAGGATTTATAGTTACTTTCAATACACAACATTTATTTATGACTTAGCAAGCCACAGCAGCAGCAGCAGAGTCAGTGAGTTTATATAGCAACAGTAAGAGTTACAGTAAAAACACACACACACACAGACAGTAGTGGAGTATACAGAATCTGTTAGTGGAAGAGTTGGTTTGGAGTCGAGACAAAAGTTTTGTTGCAAAGTTCATTTCATGATAGATAGCACGGTTTCACCTTCCATTCCAGTCTGACTGGCTGGGGTTGGGCCGCTCGGCTGTGAAAGGACTATGAAGCAGACAAGTAATCACTAAATGATAAAACAAGACGCATCTCTGCAGACATGGAATAAAAGGGGTGTGAGTAATAAAGATGATGAAGATCATGATGATGGTTATATATACGATGCCCCAGCTCTATATGTGTCCTAGAGCTCTATATAACTGCAAACAAATAAATAACTATAAAGATAATAAAAGCAAGATCACTTTACATGACGTTGTTACACACTGCGAGTTTCTTTAATATGATCTATTGTTAGCATATTATTATATTAGTGCTGTGACTATGCATTAGTACGTATAACAGTAGTCCACTACCACTCTGCTATTATCCCAGCTTTTTTATCAGGTCTGTAATAATATTGTTTTTTACAAGCACAATGCATTATCTTATATATGATTATGTACTTCAAGAAACACCGCATACATTGTTGCAGATTATGGCTTTTCTTTTTCACCACTAAATAATGTTAGTGTCTCCCTGTATGTGGAGAGATATATAACATTTTCTCATTTTTATAAAACTACTATAAGGTTTATAGTAATATATACAGTCGGAGTATATTATGCAGTGTGTGTATTATAAGACTTGAGTTGGTAGTCGTTCCCCTGAAAGAAAATTGCAATTACTGTATAAATGCTTTTACCCGACTCTGAAATCAGTTTGGTTATTGAATGAAACGTATATTAAGTACATCACGATGAGTAAAGTGAAGAAAAGGTTGAATGTCGAATGATATAGTAGAAATAGGTGTGAATATAAAACAGCCATGTGATAAATCATAATATGACGTAAAGAAGATAAAATTACGTGCACTATAGTAGTAGTAGTAGTAAAACCGTAGATACGTATCGGTATAGTACACACAATTTTTCCAAAGTGTACTATTTGTGCAGCCTTCTATTAATTAAATGAATGGTTAGACTTCGCTATAATATTATCATCCAATATATATAGTTACTGACTACCCTGGTGTAATATAGTATTCTTGTTATTGGTGAAATGGAAGCAGAACGAGTTGAAATTAAGAATATTATGATAAAGCATCGAAAGGAAACAAAAAAGGACTTTTCCTAATACATTTGGATATAATGGATGGTTAGTATACCTCTATACGTATTGAGTATTACCTACTTACTTAATACATGTTATTAGTACTCGAATGAAAGTAAGAGTGAATGACAAGAATAATTTAGGGTTGCAGGGGGAAATGGAAAGAGAGATGCGGAGATGAACTACAAGGCTGAGAGAGAGACGGAGAGAGAGAGAGAGTAAAACCGGGCTGTGCTTAGATTGACGTGGTGTGTGTGTCTAGTTAGAGTTTTAGGGTAGAGAGTTGTGTAATATGATGGCATTAAACGAGTTGGTTGTTTGCCGGAGTGAAAGGGAGAAAGAATGAATTAAGTAGTGCATGAGGAAGAGGAATCCAAATCAGTGTCTTGTGTAGGTGCACTATGGCTGCAGTCGAGTGGCGGAGGGTTAGCTAGCGTTTAATAAAAGGAAGCAATTTAGTTGGTGCTCATCCTGATGTTTTTTGTGCCCGAGCTGGTTGAGTAAGATAGAACACGTTCCGTGAAGATTAATTTGAACCAGGGAAAGGAAAGTAACTGTATGTACTTTGTGTGCAGAGCATTCATATTATCTGACTTACCTCTTGTATACCTATCTGTCTCATGACTCACTATATCATAGACAATATTTACATTCACACATATTACTAATAGTAGTTAGAACTATCTCACAATCCGCTACTTATTTTCTTTATACACTGATACTTACTATACGTTTTACTACTGTTTATTGCGTGTCGGGATGCACGAGCTCTATGTGGACACAATGTACACGTTTACATCACGTCTCACACAAACGCTGGTAAAGAAAGCCCTTTTGAGAGAAGGCATCTTTTCTCGCTACAATTTTGGAAATCTTCATACTAATGCTGTAGTAGACTGATTAAATTATAGAAGAGGTGCTAAAAAATTCCATGAAATTTGAAAACATAAGTTATCAATTAATATAAGCATCATATTTATCCCTTTATAAAATTGCACACGTTTGTTGTCATCAAATTTGAAAATAAAGTGATTTTATTAGTATTGAAAAATTAAAAAGAGTTGATGTGAAAATGTTAACGCATGCCTTAGATGGGTGCTCCGGTTACTTTGTACATCACCCGATTAGTTTTTACATTGGTTCTTTTATTGTGGCACAACAGTATTTCGTTGCTTTACACTTTCAGTTTTGACTTGTACATACCGTTTGTCTGAGACACGATGTAAGCCTTAACGCTGAGGTTCTGCATCGCGATATATGTATATCTATCCATGCATTATTGTAATAAAAGGCTTATTATGTTTATTGATACACTTCCCAGTGACAATAATGTTCTGCTATGCTATAAATAGAGACACACAAAATGTTTCTCATCTGTTCTCTTGTATTTATACTTATTTCCATACACTAATGTATTAAGGAAGATATCTATGTATTTTACATGTCATGATGACTAAAGCGTGTACGAGTATTGTTAAAAATACACATATGTACATGCATGGCCATGGTATATTAGTACAATGGGCCCTACTATTGGTATTGAACATTTTACAAAGAATACAATATTCTAGGGCACTGAAATACAAATTTTAATAGAAATATAACAATGTTGAGAAGATGTGTGTGTCTTATATACCTTTTCAACGGAGCATTCAATAAATTACACTGGCTGTTGTAGTAAGCTGTGTGTGTGTGCCGTTTTGTTGCGTTTGCTTTTAGTTTGACTGCAATGTTCTACTACATTGCTACTGCTGCTGTATGACAGCTCTGACGAATTAACAACGATACAATTGGAGAGGGGTATAGGGTCATGTTATGCCAATATGCTAGTGATATGTGTTGCACACATACTTGCTTAGTAGTAAATATAACTAGAGGTAGTATCAAACATGATCCTTGTGCACACAAACCAATATAATACATACAAACCAAGTCAAGTTAGCACATAGTTGTAGGAGTAGCAGTGTTGCAGCGATTCAATGTAAAGGAACGAAGACGAAGAAGCAAACAATCGGTCTGATCGCTACAACGTGCTCAAAATTGTTCGAAGGAGCTTCAAATTGGCCTTTTCCCCTTCTCGTTGGAAATTAACAGCGTAGGAAGAAATCCCCCGGTTGATTCCGTCTCTCGTCTCTATACATAAGTTACTTTCTTCACTTTGCTTTGCTTAAGCTTCCTTCTACATACTGAACACAAATAAGAATACTGCACACACATAGTACAGCCTATATATAACTCTGCTCACTTATTTCTCCACCGTCGAAAGACTTACACGGCCATATACCAGAATTACTCTCTGAAGCTATTACCTATTTGCTTCAGTGGTTTTTGATCCCAACATTGGTGCGATCAAGTGTACCGTCTGATCCTTACAGAAATCTTACTTGTGAACATGTTGCATCTAACCCTGTGTTCATTTTCCTGCCTTATTGCAATTATTGTAATTTGTAGGCATACATGGTTAATTTTATCACCTATCACAAATTTAATACTTATAAATCATATCTTAATTGTAGGAGATGTATAACTTTTCTTACTCACCATAATAAAATATCGCACACAATGATTAAAAATAAATAATTTTCTAATTTATTAACTAATTAATTCCAGTTTGAATAAAAGGAGGCAGAGGTGGTTGGTTATATGGAGAGATCTTACCAATCAATTTATTAACTGGAGAAATATAAAAGTAAAGTGCATAGGATACAAATATTTTTAGAAACTGAAAACCCTGGCCACTTCATTATTAACTAGCGCAAGCTACTTTATAAGAATGGTGTCTACGTCCGTCCGTCTGTCCGTCCGTGACCACCATAACTCACGAATGAATTACCGCAATTCGTTGAAACTTCTCATACGTGATCTCTTTGTCATAACAAAGGTCAAGTTCGAAAATGTAGTCAATCGCTCAACTTCCTTCGTCATCTTTGACCTTTTAGAATAACTACTGTGTTGACACAGCCTTAACAGTACACTGCAGTTTAAATACTGTTAAGAGAATTCTATTTATATTTGGAAGTGAAACCCGCCTAATTTGAAATTTGAAAACGACCGCTAAAGTTTAAATATTTTGAGAAATGTGAATTGTTGTTTTTAAATGTAATATATAGTAAGAATAGTTATTCTGCTGCTAACTTATTTGACAACCCCTTTGGTGACTTAGCTTTAGTTAATAATATTATATTCTTGCGCTACTTTATTACAGCTTTGAATGATTTATTTTGTAGCGGCATCGATGTATATTTCATTAAAGGCCTGTGCTTACAATGCAGCCACAGTAAAGGCCGAATCTAAGAAATCTCTTCTGTTTTGTGGAAAAATGTAAAAGTAGCTATCATATGTATCGCAGTGTGAATTGGTTGACTGGCTTGAGTACCCCATAGATTCATCAAGTCTCCCACATGCCTTAGCAGTAGAAGTATTATATAGTAGGGGTTGTTTATGATAGTAGTCTTTTTGCCATACATATAATATAGTGTATTTATATTGCACTTGTGTCGTAAGCCTTAATGTTGAGTACAGTATCCACAATGGAAGAGGATTGGGGAAGACGGTTTCCAGTTGACTAGTGAATACCTCTGTGTTTATACCTACATGGTTAGATTATATTACACAGTCGCATTATCATCAGGCAGCTACTAACTACTGGAGAATCTCCGCACAAGGTTTCAGCAACTACAGACACGAAGCATTGAGCGTCAGCTCTTAATATTGTCTGCTCTCTCACTTTCTGAGAATTTTCTGGAGTGCATTAACTCAAACGAATGAACGAAGTTCACGTAGTAGAAATGTTGGTAATAGGAAAGTGGAAACGTATACCTAGAGAATTGTGTGCTCGTACTCATAGAACAGGATGAGATGGGTCGAAACCGGATGGATGAAGCTTTTCCGTGATCTATACTGTTCTCTCTTTAAGTCTAGGTATTATAGCTCGACTACACAACTTGGTTGCTCGCTCCGCTTCCCTCACTTGCACTTCTCGTCATTGTTACGCTTTTAATGAGTTATCATTTATTATGATGGGCTGTGACTTACTCCGTCGAGCTGCTTGTGCTTCTCGTCTGCAGTGGGAAAGTATTATCACTTTAGATTCGAATGGATTTACATTTTAGATTTTCATTTCAGTCCACGTTTCTGTGTTCGAATCTGCAAATGAAAAACAACACTCCTACCTTTTCCCATTACGAGGTGCAGTAACTACTTAGGATATGTTTTATGTGTGCTGTATATGGCGTCATGTAAATAAAGTGATGCACTAATCGAGAAGTAAGCAATGCGAAACATATGTAATTATGCAAATGTGTCTGATTGTAAAGCAGGAGTGCACTAAATGTATTTAAGTTGCTTTAAGTACGTACTTGTAGGCCTGGACGAGACGGGTATGTTTATTTTGTTGTGGTAGTACAGACTATGTACTAGTGGGGTACTATGTTAATAATTTCTGGATTAAACAGAGACCGAATGTATTGCTTGTATAAACTGTTGACAATAATAACACAGAAGGAGCAACATCCACACACGGCAACAGATCTTTGCCGTGGCTTGTTTCAATAAATACAGATATGCTCACACATATGTGATAATAATAATCATACAGCAATGCGCACTTGGAAGGATTTTGCAAATGCAACTGCTGTTTTAGTAATACGTCTCGTATCTGTGTGAATCGTGTGTTTCTGGTGTAGTAGTGTGTGTTCGTTAATCTTGCTCAGTATTCTCTGTGTGTAGTCCCAGATATACTTATACTACTCACACGGGGACTGTTATTTCCGCACTACACGTTAGTGCACTAGAAGGAAATTGATATATGTAGTAGCTTGTACTATAGTGGTGCGACTGAATGTTTGGGGAAGAAGCTGACTGGGGAAATATCAAATGACTACTCTCAGGGAGAGCAATAGTAGTAAATTTTATCTGTGACATACACATAGCATAACGTGTTTGACTAATTCGTAAGTAGAACAGAAAATGGGATGTGAGACACGATAGGGCTAAAGAGCTGCAGATCAAGCCAAAGACCAAACCAGCAATTGCCAAAGGCCTCACACAGAATCTAAGCGTTCTATGAGGGATGTGCCTATCAGTCCCCGTCTACAACATATTTCTCTCGACGACCACTATAATAGTACACGCTCTCACACATAATCGACGAACAGTATACTACTACAAATACAAAGTATAATATTATGTAATTTCAGAGACCAGAGGATAGACATTAACATCAATGTGCTGGCTAAGCCACCTAAAAGCATTTTCAACTAAAGATGGGAATGGGATCGTGGACTTGCACTTTTAATATGTATAAAGTATACCAGCAAACAACAGCAGTGAGTGTATCATTGATTTGATGTGCCATAATGCTAAAGTACGTATATACAAATACTTGTCGGTATATACATAATGCAACATTAGGTACCCTTTTATATTACTACTCGGAGTTTATACTTTTAGAAGTATTAAACCTTTGTGAAAATACATGGGATCATTTCTCACTTAATTCCAATCGTTTGTCACCAACAAAAGCGAAATCATGAACCAATCGTTTTCATATAATTGGACTCGACTTGGTTGGCAAGTTCCCTCAAGGGGGAAGATGTCTGTCCTCTCACTTGCTCACTCGTCGCCGTCATCGCTGTCGTATGCCACCACGACTCTTGCCTTTAACATTTCTACCTCAATGATCTTCTGGTTTTACTTAGCCGTCTATTCTTGCGCGGATATCGTATTTTATCCCTAAGTAGCAACAACCGAGCATTAAAGTAGCATGTGTTACAGCTTTGGAACACATACAGAGTATTAACACTTTGTACTATCTGTAAGTAATGCCACAGCATACTTATATTCAATCCACTTCTATTTAAATGATTGAAAATGATTTGCTTTGGTGTTCGTAGCTCAAATTTGTATAGTATTACGTGAGCAGATCATTTTAGCTACATATATTACTATAAAGCATGTACTGTGTGCACTTGATCTCATCCACCATCTCAATTTGCATAGAAAACACACACAGAGATGAAAAACTATCGACCAATCCAGGATATCATGTTTACACATTAGTGTGCTAACTGCTGAATACAATTCCCTATTAAGCATTCGTATTATTATTACAAGTAATACTCTTCCACCATGCCCCATCCAAATGGACACTTCAGAGAATGAAATAATGCTGGCTCTGTGGTTGAGATGGTTTTTGGTTTGAGTCGTTCGAGCTTTGCTTGTAGTGCTGACTGATGTGTACGCAATATGTATGCTGAGTCAGCAAAAACAGCAGCCACGAAAAGACTGAAAGCATAATCCAGATCTGAACTGCATATTGAAAGAAGAGTAACATATAATATCTAAAATGGACAGACATATTCATCTGCCGGTTTTCCATTGAGAATCTTTTACAAGATCTGAAGAGTTGAGCCTTGGACTTAGCTTTAATGTAGAAGCTCACAACTCACCTGTTCATCTCGTCGTGTCTCTTACAATTGTGTGTGTGCCTGTATGAATGCCTGTACTTAACTTTTATATTTATACATGAACGGATATTCTTATAAATATATTATGAAAAAGCGAGTGTGTTGTTTTGTGTACTTTCAATAAGCGAGTGGAGTCAGACAGAGTGAGTTAAGAGAATATTATTAAGAATCATGGTGCATTGTCAAGGGGAATTTATATGCGTCATATTCTTAGCAGCAGCACTAAAGAAGAAAGAAAGATGTAACAATAAGCTTTTTTGTTATGTAATGTCAGTACAAGGTACAAGAGCAGATATTTTTCACATCATCACTTAATGCTGTGTTAAATGTTTTAATCTACTCACAGTCATTAAAAGTGTGACGGACAGATGGGGAAGAAACTACCTCAAAGAATCCCTGAACTAAATAATGGACACATAAAGAATAATCAGCTTGTTATCGTCTAATGAAAAGAACGATGGGCTTCTACTGCACATTAAACTATGCAACTCTATATACGTCCAATCCATTTATATAGAAATCTCTGCGTTTACATTGCTTTTGCATTTGCTTACACATTTTACGTTTGAAATGTAATGTGACTACGACCACTGTTCTGTCCTGGCTTTCATGAAATTGAAGGCTGTTAATTGTACAATGAGTGGGTAGTGTAGGTAGGGAAATTGAACTGAACGAGTCACAGAGCCAGCATATGTACCTCTGCACTCTACCACTCTATAAAGAATAATGGAGGGTGAGTTTTGTTTTGGAAACTATTAAGCTGATGGCTTGTACACTAGAAACGTATACCTAATGCCTAGTCCATGCTGATTAGAGAAGGAGGAGAACAAATCAAGAATTGATAGATAATATGATGATGATGAATCGAATGATTCATACTAAAAGCCTGTAGTTCCTATAACATACCTAGGTAAGTGAGTATTCATACATGGTACGTATTTACCTTTTACTATCTTACTCAAGTTACCTCAGACACCTTTTATATTATTATCAACTCTGAAATACACCTTAGAGGCAGTAAGTAGGAAAATGATTATGTATATTGCTCACAGGTTCACTTAAAATCATGTGCGAGGTGTATAAACATCATATCTCTCTGTACCTTCTCAAACTGCCAGAATTGAGAGAATCTCTTATACATCAATATATTCATTACACAAATCTAATATAAAACGCACACACTACTCGTAAACACTTTTACTGTGTTTAAATGGGCAATTTAAGTAGTGGTAGGTAAGACACTTTGTATAAGGTAAAGGAAAGACGCTGTTGGTGTATACTAATATTTATATCATCAAGTGGACAAGACAAAGACAGACAAAAAATATTTCTTTTAAGTTATTTAGCGTTTAGCGATGTTAATAGCTGTGTGACTTTTATAATAGCGCGATAGAACTATGTATCTGGTTAGGTTTGTTTAGCTTCTCTAGATTATACGATGAGATATGTGTAGCGAGAAGAAAAGGAGATGGTATTATGAGTATGAGCCAAGAAAAGAAGAAATGACTTGAAGAAGAACAGGAGATAGAAGAGAAGAACACAGAGAAGAAGAAGAGCTGAGAATTGGGCAGGTCTTCTTGTCTGGCCTTTTCATGGCAAGGCAAAAAGGCTTTTCTGCTGCACATGTAAATACTTACGTCCTCGGTACAAGTATGTAGAATGTATGAGAAAGATACTGGAGCAGCCAGCATGGTACATGAAGAAGAAGATCCTCACTTACTTAGAACACAGAGAGAGAGAGAATGAAATGGGATAGGACAACAACATGGTGGAGTATCGAAGAGCTCAGAGTGAGAGTGTACTGGTGGTGGTGGTAGTAAAGTAGTAGAGAGTAGTAGTAGTGAGTGAATGTGGTGCATTGTTAGTTCAGTTGGAGGAAGATGTTATTGATAAGAGTTGTCGGTGTGAGCAGTTGTAAGAGGAATGAGAATAATAGGTACTCAAGGATTTGATGGTGAAAAAGCGTGAGGGATAATGTACGTAAATGGAGTTAAGTTGAGCAGAAGGCGTTTTGAGATTCCAAGTCACGTTGTAGGGAGCATTAAAAGCTGTTTATTAAAGAGAAGGGCAAATTCAGTTGTGTGTGTAATCTTTGTATAGTTCAACTGACAATGAGAACGATGCATGGAACGAGAGCTGCTCAATGCTCAACACACTATTACTACTTTACTACAACTACAACTATACTCCCGTCTCTTTCTGCTACACATACACTCTCTGACTCTTCTCAAGTGACAAGTGAAGCTTTAAGTCAGCCCAACTCACTCTACTCCTCTCTCTCTTTAATACCATTACTATTACGGCATCTATTACCACTCACTATTGCTCCACTGCCACTACGATACGACACATAATAATATAATAACCAGAGGAAGAAGACGAACACGACGAAAGAAGACGTCTTAACAATAATACACGAGGCTATAGTAGGAATGGAGAATTTGAGCTTTATACTGTCATCGTTTCGACCCTATGGCTTCACAAATGCAATCCAATAGATTCCAACTATACGGACACACACACATACCACCACCGGTTAAAGACTTCCTTGCAAGGAGTTTCTTATAAGACGACTTAAGTGAGTGTGCCTTCTCGATTTTCTGTAGAATGCTTAGAGCGTAGAGCTATTAGTGCAGTGGAAACATTAGAGTCAACCATGTCTTTCCAACAGGCACGAAAGTAAAACTTACTTTCGTTTTGTCCTAGTAATACTATTCCCCAGTATCGTGTGTATGTGTAGCAATAATGGCACTGCAATGCACTGCTGACTTGGCCAACTCTCATCGGCTTACCTTTAACACAACAACTCAATCGAGTTAGTAATTCTGTGAAAGAACCATTCCCCTGTGCTATACACAAGAAGACGGACTCACTTGACTAATTGTGTAAGGAGAGAGAGAGAGAGAGAGAAGACCCGAGGAAAGAAACAAGAAAGCTCTAGCTCGCTCACACTAAACCTTTCTAAAGCATTTAGGAGTTCGAACTCCACTTGGCTGTTACACTCGGTTTGTTATTTTATAGATAAGTGCCTCGTACTCTGCTGCCACTACTTCTCATGCCTTCTCCTTCTACATAGTCATTAGTCATTATATAACAAAATGCTTCATATAAGCTAAAAATTAGTTTTCTGAAACTAAGGTCACACACTTACAGTTAGATGAGCACATTAAGCATTACTATATACTATAGGTAATACCGTGATCGCCTTTTGTAAGGAACCTGACCGTCAGAATTTTTCAGTATCAAAACCAATAGAAGTTAAATTGTATCTTAGGCAACCAATCTCTGTTGTCAACGATACAAAGGTAACAAACTTTGGTTGCCTAAGATACAATTGAACTTCTTTTGGTTTTGATACACAAAAATTTTGACGATCAGGTTCCCTACAAAACGCGATCACGGTAGATATTATACACCATAAAGCACATTTCATACCAAAAATGCATTTAACGTTGTATTTATACAAAAATACATATATGAGTTATAGTACGATATATTATGTATTTTGTACAGAGTACTATATATGAGACGCGTCTCATGATGCCACTAATGTATTGTGTAACTAATATCTCAGAGTCATGTAGTACAAAGTAAAACAGTGGAATGAATACTGCGGGTATTTAGATTTACTACTACTACTCGGAACATTTAAACAGAATATACTGCTTGTGTACATGTGTATATAATGAAATGGGAAGAATGAAGAAGGTTGGCTTAAGCGATGTGTTTTTCTCTTTCCGCGGTGCATATGATGATGTCGGAAACACTTACTGATGTATTAAGTGCATTGCAATGGATCGCTAATTGTAACACGAAGGAAATGTTGAGCTTGAGAGTAAAAATATATTCACTGTGCATTTCTCGCTCTTTCTTATTCATCTGCCTCTATACTCCAATCATTCCTGCATATAATATACCCAACACCGTACTACTTGACTCATTCACGCTTCTCATGTGGTAGTAGTAGTTGGGACTGCGAAGCTATTACTGCAAGAAGCATATTATTGGTATGTGATGTGATGTAATATAATGCTGGGAACTGTGAACTACTGAAAAGTCTCTACTGGAGAGAGATGATGAGACAAGGAGTACAAATAGTAGTTTAGTGAGTGAGTGAGTTAACACAAGGCAGACAGGACGGGGTTAGTGCATAGTGCAATAAAGTGGTAAGTGGTAGTTGTGGAGGCCGTATAGAAGTACTCCTCTGGTTATAGCTAACTAGTTAGTTATTTTACAGAGAGAGATCTGTGCTTGTGCCTCAGAGCAGTCTACTACGAGTAAAATACTGTTGGATGTGTGTTTGTGTGGTGGTGGTGGTGTATGTGAATGCATGTGCTCTCTTGTTCTGTGTATAATACGTTCTTCTCTTACACCGAGGATAACAAAAAGAGACCTGGCTGACTGAAGATCACATCATCATCCAGCAGCAACTCTATTCTCTGTGTGCTCACAACTTACTAAGTGCTACAGCTCGCAGATAGTAAATAGTGTTGGTCTCTCAGAGAGTACGAGAAGAGTTAGCGAGAAGAGTCTGTGCAAGTGCAGAGTGATTCGTCGGCTCTGCCTTCCTTACGCTTCGAATGTAGAAGGGGGAGGATTGAATCATATAGGTAGTTAGCTAGGCTTAAATGCTCATTGTAGACATTTGCTTGCTTCGCTGCTGCTGCGGCATACATATTATACACATACTAATACAAATACACTAACCATTATATACAGAATGCACACACACACTCTGTAGACACTTTTATAAGAGCGAGGAACAGATAGAGTTTTACTTTGAGAGAGAGAGAGAGAGTGTACTCCTATTTACTCGGCTCAAGTTTAACTGTATTAGATTGGATTGGATTGCATCGCATCGGACCGACTGAGAGTGCGAGGAGAGCAGGGCAAGTTAAGTGAGGACGACGGAGAACTACTAGGAAAAGTGTAGTGGAAGTGAGGTATATACTAGAAGAAATAGGAAATTACACATTGAAAGAGAGAGAGAGAATAGGATCCTGTGCGCAGTTCGTTAATTGCTCAGTAGGGTAAAACATCATCATTTTCTAAAAGCACTCTTTATGCTTTCTATGTATTCGTACTTAGTCACACCATCAACATAACAAACAATCGTTATCCTCTCATATAATTCCACACACAGAGAGAGAGAGAGAGATACAGATACATATTATGATACAAAGATACTTCCATACTAAATAGACGGAGCAAGAATCATCTAGCCGTATAACACTTTTCTTGCTTTATTGTAGGGACATACCGTCTGCACATAGCTGTGTGTATGTCTCTCTGTGTCTCTATCTCTTCTTCTTCTCGTGTCTCTGGTTCTGTGTGTGTGTAACATAAGCAATAGAAAACACACTAACTAACTACTACCACACATAGACAGATAAACTGCTCCTGATTGCCAGCCAAAGCAAACCAAGTGAACTCGGACGCTGAAACTACTGTTCAGCCGACTTTCAACGCTCTCACGTCTTTTTTCCACTACAGTAAATGCCACACAGTGAACACACAGGCAATAAGCTCATTAGATTGGACTCATTCACCACTTCAAATTGTGTACGTACGTAATATTACTCAGCCCATTTGACTCAAGATCACACATTTTCTGCTCCGTATATCTGTGCAGTGGAACTCCCGCTATTATATTTTACATACTTTACGCTCCTATTGTATTTATTACTACTACTGGTACTGCTATATAATATAACCACAGGGTTACAAGTAAATAGAAGGTATTCCTCCAGCTCTTGTGTGTGCTTCTTGTGTGTGTAGAGTGTGTGTGAAAACAAAGTGGGGTGACGACTGTGTCGGAAAGAGCTCACCGCAATACAGACGTATTATTTTAAATCCTCCCGTTGTTGCGTTGAGAAAGAAAGGAGAGTGAAGAATACATTTACACTCACACTACCAGTTCAAGTCAAGAGTCAATGGATATTACCTCGTTGAGTTTGTTGTCAAACAATTTACACGCAGCACAAAAGTGAATCAACGTACACTGCTAAGACACGAAACCATTCTAATATTGCATTCGCTGCAATCAAACGTCAACTCTAGGGGTAATCCTGGAACATTTATTGACTCTTCATTTAATTCTCCATTCGAGTTACAAACTTGGTGTAATATAAATGCAAAGAGACACTTCCCACTTAAGTTCCTTTGTATTCTGACTCTGTGTGTGTTTTGTGGTCACGGTGTGCATGTTGCTTCGTGTCTTTTACTCGTGAATGATTGCTACATAATTATTATCGTAAGTAATCAGAGGGAGTTGCTCATTTCTCACCTTGCTCATTTATCTCATGCTGAATTCATGTATTTATCAATGAAAGAAACGACAAGGTTTATTGTGTAGGTATATTCTACAGATTTTTTTTAATCATTTAGCCCATTTTTCTGAATTGGTTTGATTTATCCGGGAAATCTCATTTTGTCTAAATTAAGTGGTTAATAATAAATAACGTTTTTTTAGAGAAAATCATATTAATTTGATATAAATTGTTCATTTTACTCCAGTTAAATATATTTTGCAAACACTTTTGAAAGTAATTGGAGAAAAATGCACTTTATATAGAGCGATGTCATAATTGTGTGAAAACGTTTAAGACTTATAGGTAAAAAACTAGACACAGGTGGTATGTAGATAATGCAGAACGAGGTGAGAAATGACTCTGGGGTTTATTTACTATAAAGTGTTGGTGATTTCCCTGCAATCTCCGAATCCATTACATTAATAACATTGTATACATTAACTACTTAAGTGTTTATTTACTTCCTCTCCTGGTGAGTATACAAAGAATATTCTTTGATACATTATTACGGGAGTTAATATAAAGCAGACATTTCGTATACTATTTATGTGCTACTATATCTATATCTCTGATCTTTATGCTCCAGCTTGAATGCAAGTGAAAATAAAAGCTGCAGTCAAAAGTTTGCTTTTATTCACTGTGTTGAACTGAACCGTTTAATTGAGTTGAGGAAACGAATGTTGCTGCCTGCTTGGCAATCAGTTCGACTTGACATATTGCAGTAGGTGGTACGCCAGTTGCATTAGCGGTGCAGTGAAAGAAACTCTCTCAATTCAATCAAACGAAAGTACTACACACTACACCATAGCAAATAACTGGTTACTCCAAATACACTACGAACATACACTTTCCCAATCAAATCTAATTAAATCGTCTCAAAGACTACTTTGATTCTCACTCCGTATAACGTTGAATGAAATCTCAGTTTGTTTTAATTCAAGAACACCGCATGGATTCATACATTGCACTATAGTAAATACTGCACAGTAAAAGTAATAACTTTTCTAAATTGCAGTAATTGTGTATTCGCAGAAAAACTACGTAATAAAGAAACAGTTGTGCGTCACTAAATGTGAAGGTATCACTTTTCACCTAAAACTGAGATAATAATATCGTCATTGTCGTTGTGAATTATTACAAAAATAGACTGAAAAAATACTGTGACCCTTTGTTAAATATCGTGACAAGTTGTTTGTAGACATTGCAAATTGCTCCATTAGTTGTGTCTGCTCTTTGAGCAGCAATAGCATCATTATAAGAAGTGATTTTTACTGTTGAAGATCCATTACCATCTCAACTTGCAGCCAGGTAACCTATAATTTACTTCGTAGTAGTTCTAGTAATTTTAACCATATCTACAGAAATGATTCTCTTGTTTATTTGTTAGGATGACTGTTCATATAAATAGATTTTGTGAGCTGCAATACCTATATTTAATTTGATATCGAGTTTGAGGATTTATATGTATGGAATAATTTATTTGTGTACTATAAATAGGATTATACAATGAAGGTATAAATCCCACTCTTCATATAAGAAATGCATGTATGTAATTTGGTATAAATACCTTTACCATGGATACTAATACTACATTACTGTATTTGTAGAAATTGAATTAAATGAAATGGGTAAGTAGTAATTGACCTCCTCCACACTCAATCTGATTAAAAGTGTTCATTAGTAACTTTGCTAGTTTGGACAAGTGTGTTCATCCCTTATAGCAATTATAAACTGGTGAAAATAATCTCCACGGTTTTATAAATGTAATATAACAAAATAGAAAGGTACTACGAGTAAAAGGTTGGCTGTGTGAAGAGATAATTTAATTGTGCATGAAAGAGTCAACAGGAAACAGTTATGTAGGATTTATTTGCACACTCCAGTCTACATGTTTTACATATTACATGTACTTACTTATATAGCGTGGGATTTCACGTGGATACTTTGAATATATCCACTCTGTGGGCACATTCGTAAACATGTAGTAGAATTGAGTGGATATTCTAATTACTAATTAGTCCGTGTCAATTGTAGACACTCAACCTTTTATTCTCTTTCTAAAAATGTACATATTTTCCTTTAAATTTTGTAACGTAGGCCGTTGTTTTCTTTATCCAATTAAAAGGTTCACTGAAATCCCCTTTCATTAACAGAATCAAAATAATATAATTACCTACCAATGGATTTAAGGATACCTATATTACTTTGACCTAAAATGAAGCAGGCGTTCTCAAAAGTCCCTATCTAAGCCAAATACTAACATGCAGCACCAGTATACACTTGGAAATGTATAACTGCATTACCCTGTAGAATGTATATCCGTAGTATGATGGTTTAAACATGAAGTATATAATGATGCCAAGTCTGTCGTTCACAGATTGTAAGATTTATACTCTTTATATTGTATAGGTATTTAATAGCTCGGAGTTAGGGCTAAATGTGGTGTAAGTATTATGTACACTTTCATCGATCGTGTTATTAAACCTAGATTCAAAACCATTTACCACTTTAAATAAAACATTGCAACGATCCAATAAACTATCGGAGTGAGATGTTTACAGACAGATAGATGGACAAAAACATCATATAAAGTTGCCTCCTAGAAAATTCTAAATGTAAAATAATAATTGCAATTTCAAAAGAAGCCATAGTGCGCTGTGTCTCTTTTGATGAAAAGCTCGCATTTCGCTTATAGTAAAACAGGTGTTACTCACAAACCCAAAGTGATTGTCTAAAGAGCAACGTTATGAAGGAATTGACCCTCGATTCGAACTAAATTTGCGTTACTAAATTTACAACAAAGACATCTACAAAATTTGACCAAAATATCTCAACTCTTTCTCAAGTTAACGTATAGTGAAGAACAGACCGACGGACGGCGTTGCTATTCCTATAAAGTATCACGGATACTTAATAACTGTTCTGATGTTATTCGCTCGTAACCCAAATACAGTCATAAGGCTTATTGTGAAAATGTACAGGATGAAGAGAGTAGAATATCAACTGCTATAGATGATCTACTCCTATCACTCTCATTTGTGTTTGTGTCCTACCAAAGAGGTTTTTCATTCACCGATCCATCTGTATGCATAAGCTAATCCTCGGTACATATTACCTGTTAAATGTATTATTTATACTGCTGTAATAGGAAAATGCAAAGGATAATGGATGAAATAACAGATTTGATACAAGATACATAGAGATTTCCATTTAAAACAATATTTTCATTAAACACTTGAAGCCTAGAATGGATTGCGGATACATATAAAGCAAGATGAGGCACGTCAGCGTAACACTTCTGTGTATAATTCTCTGTCCATGTTATGTAGCCCTCCTATAAAGAGAGAAAGGCACCTTTAACTACGTTCACGTAAGTATAAATATCAAAGACAGCTACTACGATACAAGAATGGTAGTTAACATCCTGAGAGCTATCAGTGGCTCTCAGTAATTTCTATTTGGTAGCCTTCCTTCTTCGTCATGTAGCAGTACAAGTCATACACGCTAATAATATTTCTAGGAGAGCATGTGTATTTTCTCCTCGTTCTATGCACATGAGACGGATGGTGATCATCGCAAGGGTGTGCAGTCGACTCAATAATTCATGCTACTCCATTTGCTGTCGGTGGAAAGTGAGCTAGGATTTAGTCAGAAATTTGAAGTAAAGAAGGAAAGGCAGCGGGAGCAAAGCCGATGGTTGCAGACAGTCAGAAAAGAGAGAAGGGTACTCGTAGTAAAGCTAAGCTAAGCTTTGTAATAATATTGTATGTACGATACATGTACGAAATACTCGTAGTTGGAGGTGATGGCGGTTCTTCTGCTTGACTCCTCTTTCAAAGAGTTGCACAAAAAGCTTCACTATCCATCAGACAGAGTACAAGTCGTAAGTAATTTTGTGAAACTGGTCTATCTATCTGTGGAAGCCCATCCACACTCAACTCTCAACTCAATGAACATTATACGGCTTGTGTTTCCTCTTCCTCTGACTCCTGCCTACACTTCCACTCCAAATAAATACTACTTGTACTACTCTTACATCTCATTCCTCTGTGCCATACCATCAGCTTTAGCCACAACCATTCAAAAACTACATCTAACAAGTATATATACAACAAACGTATTGCACACATACTACAGACACATAATTTACTGGAGAGATGAGTAGTACCCAAGTAAAGTAGCTCGTGTAGTACTTCTTTCTTTATTTGCAGAGTACAACAACTATTAGTAAGCATTGTACTGGATACTCCGTGCAAGTATACGAAATGTGATGATGGAATGAATAGGATTTTCTCTATTTGTATGTGTATTGGAAAAGGATTCCGACTAGTTGTATTTTTCTTGCAAAATCCACTTGGTAATTGATACAAAGGCATGTCTGCTTCACTCACATTCACATCAACATCACATCAGCTTTTAAGACTTTGCACCACAACTCGTTCGTATCATATCGTATCGTATCGTAAGCTTCTCTCTCTCTCTCTCTCCATCTCGCCCACTCGCAAGTCCTTCCTATCATCATCATCATCATCATCTCGATGTCTTTTAAAACATTTTCCTTTTCCTTCCATGCCACTTCTCAACTATCGCTACCATACTCCACTATAGCTAAGTACCTATTCCTAGACACATTCTACACATATTGACACTCATCGAGCATTTCATGTAGAATTCACGAAAATATACTTTTCCTATATAGTTGTTGTACAAACAGATAATATTATATGCCAGTATATATGTTACTATATGTATAAATATATACGCTTACACACAATCAGATCGCACGCGGATAAATTGTTGTTAGTTACAAGAAGTGTACAAGTACCAGTTGAACTGTACTTGGATAAAGCTACTTACCTATGTACATAGAATAGAAGAGTAATGTTGAAAATGTTGGATGTATAATGTCTAGTGTGGAAGCAGCAGGGTAATAAAATAGTAGTGATGTAACTGTATAGGTATTTGGGAATTGTGCTTAAAGAAAAGAGGAATCTCGGCAAGTTTTATTACAAACTAGGCATTATTAATTACTCTTTTTACAAGGAACTACATTACATTGCAGAGTGTGCTAAGTTGTATGCCACACACACACTATGCGTGCTTCTTCTCTAGTATTTATTTCGTAATGTGTTAGTTTCCATACGACTTGGTTCTCCTCCCCATTCGAACTGTATGGGAAACACATAAACAAACATTCGTCTATTTTCGTTTTCTACTTTACGGCTAACAAGACAGAGTGTAATGACACATACATTACATTAACACTGCACCACCATTCCAACGCTGAATGTTTTATGGATTTTATGCAATTTGCCTGCACTTGAGCTCATCCGTTTTCTTTGCTAATAATAATATATTACACGAACCGCTTAAAGCTTATACTTTGCATAATGTCGGTGTGAATAATAGTACATGGTATGTGCACAGCACTCCCAATGAATTTGTGTGTCTCTACACACATTTACTTTCAATTCTATTGTTTTAAACATTGTAATGTTAATAACATTATTGGTGTAAAAAGCTAAAGTAGCAATAAATTTCAATTACTGTGGTAATAAATTACGCATTATATTAGAGTTTTACTACAGCGTTCAACGTTCAATTTATCTCAACTTTTTATGGGTTTTCGCAAACGAAAAATTAAAAATAGATTGGCTATATTATCATTACGATTTTTGTCTTTCAATTTTTGTTATCATTGGACTCCGGCTTGTGTTTCTTAAGCTTCATCTTGTACTTCCTGAGAAAGTGTTAATCAATCTTCAACCTTAAAATATTATGTGAAAGAAATCCACTTGGTATTGCAATATACTTAAACTTGCTAGGAAGAACATATAATACGCAGTTACAGTTACCATGTGCTATTTAGGTACCATATTGAAATATGGAAGTGCAAAGCAATGTAATGACGCATGTAGTATTCATGTCAATTGAAGAAGAGCTATATTGGACAAATCATTAGCTGATTACTACATAGAAATGCAATGAGTTTGGCTGAATTTATTACTTTTGGCGATCATAGGTCAGCTGTACTGACAAGTGTTATCAAACTAACAAGCGAAGAATTCTGTAGCAACAGTAAAGCTATGAGGAACGATGGTCTGAACCCATTAGTCAATTTGCTATTGGAGTGGATTTATACTATCTAAAATAAAGATAGGATGTGACCAATCGCTCGAACGTAAGTCAACTGCGTGCAAAATAGTTGAAGGCAGACAGGATTTCCAGATAGGTAAATATTTTACATGCACAGGAAAAAATAAAAAAATAATAAGCGTTATATGAACACACGGTCGTAGGTTTAAGTATAGAAGGGAAGGAGCAGATGGAAAATGGTTGAGATATATGACGGCGATAAAAGTTGATATGGAAAGAGTTGGCAAAGAATGATTTCTTGGAACGCTCAATAAATAAAATATGTAAGGGGGAAAGCATTTACTAATGCCATTATTAATGCCTGTGCGTCTTCCCATAAGAAAATCCGCGTTATATTTATAAAAGTCTAAACAGAAACTTGGTTACTAACTAACTGTATACTTTGTAAGTGTAGTGTCATTTCCCCGTGTACAATAATGCAGGTTGGATTTTGATTATGTATTTTTTTTCTTTTGTTCATTAAATGCTCATAAAGTTAGTCGTGTGGAGCTTTAAGAGGCCACAGCTGCAGTTGGAGAATCTAATTAGAAATTTGAAACGGCTGTTATAGAGTTCTGGCGAAGAAAGGTTGTTGTAAGGTGTGTTTTATTTGGTGCAGTGCAGATTGAAGACTGAGAGGCAGAAATTAGGGAAGTAAGCAAGGCCACAGTGGAAAAGAAAAATGTTAGGTTAACGAACGACGGTCCAACTACTGACATGACAAAAACAAAGACACATACACACACACAGGAGAGACAGAATGAAGAAAGAAGGAAGAATGAAGAAAGTATATACAGGGAGAAGATTCAAATTGACTTTAGTCGACAACAGCTCCGGCAACGCAACTGTGACTGACGACAAAGCAAAGCAAAGATGCAGCTTTCGCTTTACATTTGGGGGTTCTTCCCATAAAAACAAAATAGTGTAGTGTAACTACATGCATCTTTAAGTTTACCACTGTATATTATATTGCTCTTCTTCTACTTCTCTTTGAACACACTATTTCACTTTCAGTTTCACGGGTGAGCGTCGTCATGTAAAAAGTTTTGTAGATTGCGACTTTGCCAAGTTAAAGTCAACTCAGAACACACAGTGTTGAATTCTCTCAAGTGCAGTAGGCAGGAGAGTTGAGAGGAAGCATGGTAAAGTCATTACGAGATTGTTATATTGTTTGGCTGCCAATTCAACTCTGAAAATAAGTTTGTGACTTGTATACTGAAGATCTCTCTCTATATTGCTCTTACATGTGTAGACTCATACCATTCTCCCAACTGTAGCCAACTCCCGTATATTACTCCGAGATTATTGTGTAATAGTTACAACAAACACATACAATCTATACTTTCACAAACTATTACACATACATTATACACGATGCACACATGCCCGTATTGAAATTGAAGCAGGAAAGCTATACACATTGCTTTTAAACGAAGTACACACTTCGTCAAGAATGACATAATATCTACTGTAGCTGAACAATGCTTTGACAGACTGAATCAACTCAACTTGCTACTTATTACTGTATACATACCATACACTCAATACCAACTAGTCGCAAGTAAGTCAAGTTGTGTGTGTTTGTGTGCTGTAGGAAACCCATTAGCGTTTTACACCGATTAGTATCCTGCCTGCTCTTATTGAGAATCTGCGTTACGTTCAATGTAGCACGGACAATGTAAAACAACACGTACGTAATGACATGTGCACTAGCTGCTCGCAGAATAAACGTTTAGAAAAACTCGTACAAAAGTGGTTTGTTGCTGGGATATCAGTTCAAGTTCATCGTAGACAAGAAACCTCTCGTGACAGGTTAAAAAGGTTGGTGGATGTACTGAGTGAGTTGAGTTTTTTTAAATCCTTCATTCTTTTCGTCTTTTGTGTGCAAGTACGTAGTATTCTTCTGTATGGCTATGTATTTATTTTGTATGTAGGAGGAACATGATGTGATGAGTTGTCACGTTGTTACCCATTCAATCTCATCGTTTCTCACAGAAACCATTTACAACTTTCTCGTTAGCGACGCTTTTAACTGTAAGAATAAACGATGAAATTGCTCCACTGTCAGAAAATGTACTAGACGAAAGACCAGGCCGCAAAACAAGTAAAAACACAGAAGACGTTAAGTGTTTACATTGTATGCTGAGTAATTCCAAGGTATATGGGATTGAAAATGTGAGAGGAAATTCTAGAAAGACACAGCCAGAGAGAGAGAGAGAGATGCTAGTAATCTTTTGGCTGCGTAGAACCGTGCACCACACCGCCTGCCATAAATACATTTTCGGTTATTTCAAGTCAAGTTTGTTCAGCATAAGTAAAGTCTTTATCACCACATCTGAGTGTTTCCTTTTCCTTCACTACAGAGCGACTAATAGTAATGGGCCCCTCTTCTGTTCAACTGAATCCTTTTCCTTTTCAATGACTTCACATTTACTTTCTCTACTTCCTATACACTAACACTCCACCTATATATTATTCTACCTATTTGCTATTAAGATAACTTAAAACTTTAGTCTTCAACAATTTATGAATGTTTCTTATCATTCTTATCACCTTTTAGTATCATCATACTCCTTTTTCTAGTATAACCAATGAGTGCAATATATTTAATGGAGCGATGCAAATTATTCTATTTCCGAACCTTATATTAATTCTTATGTCGAAGGTACTGATTGAAACAAGTAAAAAATACGAACTAATTTAAAAGTTGCGAATTAAGTTGATACATTTTACATTTATAGAAGATTTTCAGTTTATAACTTAAAATCTCGGATAGTATTTCCACTTTGTTTCTCAATGCGCCCGTTTGAAAGCGAAAGTAATTCCTGGACTACTTTTGAGCAACATGGCATGAAATAAAGAAGGGAAATCGACGTTAATGTAGAAGATAGTGCAGAATTGAGACAGAGAGAGCGAGAGAAGAAAAAGAAAGGATGTCGAGAGATGGTATTTGGCTTAGGTTTAAGTTTGTGGTGTTGGAGGAGGTGAAGATGAGGACAATGGAAAGAGAAAAGTGAATGGAAAATCCGTGCTTGGTTGCAAGTTGAGACGAAAATGAGTTTCGTTTTCTATACTTTCCAACCTACAACAGACACTAATAGCAGGTGTACTGTGTTTTCTCACGTCCTTTCCTGCTGCATCCAACACTGCCCTAGCATTTCTTGTTAGTTACTAGAACAAATAGCTAGCACAACACAACACTCCTGGTTGACACACACTAACATTATAGCATTCCCTGCATATTTTATAGTACCGTATATCTCATATCTATCTAAGTAATATTAAATCCAGTGCTTGTACGTTTTTATACTTTTAAGCTACCTCTTAAGGTACCTACTACAGATATATACTAGTTAATGTTATTCTGAGCATCTTTTCGCCCCAGAACTATCACAGCACAATATCAGTAAGAATCTACATGGAAAAGATGAATATACACAGAGCATGTATAGGGCTGCAGTGTGTAAAGCTGCAGATTTTAAGCCACCTAGTGTAAAATATGACTATATAGGTATAAGAGAAAGAGTGCTACTTACTTTTCTACAGTAAGCTGCTGACGTTTATAATGTATGTCATCCCTGTAAAGGTTCATTATAATGGACTAAGCGTTGGAAATGAAACTGAACTTGTGCGCAGTTGTTTTCGGTGACGCGACTCTACATTACATTGCTTATTTCCCTGCAAATTCTCTTATTTCTCCAAGAGCAGTTTAGCCTTTGTCTTCCTTCTCTACGATGTGTATGCTATAACTCCCCTTTTCAGTCACGAAGAGTGGTTGCGTTCCAATAGACTTTCCACTTTCATAGATATACAATGTGGATAAATACACAGACACTGTAGCATCTTGGCCCCACAGATTATACTTGAATACTACTACAGTTACACAGAAGGATAGAAAGTGTAGTCGCCGTGGTAGTGGCGGTGGTGGTGGTGCGTGCTTGTGATATGGAAAAGTTTTGGTATGCAAAAAAGGCTTTCTATATTTCTATATTGCATGTGTATGTATATAAAGTGTGTGCATATGAATATCTCTTGAAGGTAAATGTATTTGAGAGAGTTGTGTTGCTATGAAGAAGAAGTAAAGAGGAAGCATGTTAAACGGGAGAGGAAGAAGAAGAAGAAGAGTTTTCTGGACAGCTGTGCTCCGGGAGTCTTGGAATTAGACGAACAACACACATACACACAATTCGTAAGCACAAACAGATAGCTGTGTGCATTTGTCGAGGAGAGATACTAAAAGTAGAAGAGAAAATAATCGGAGGAGGAATGAGTATCTCTTTTTGTGTCCTCTACTCCTCTCTCTCTCTCTTTCTGTTTCCCATTCACCATTTAATTCTAATAACTCGAGTTATCATGAGCAGAAAGAGAGAGAGAGAGAGAAGGAAAGTGATGGTGATGAGGATCCTTGCCTATTACTCATTCGAAAGCTTTTATCTTCACCCAGCAATATTGTCATAGAATATTTATTGAGCGCAGCCAGCTCCTGCCACGATCTCATTTATGGATTTTTAATATCTCCAAAGCACCGCCGGCCAATTCTTTCTGTCTTCACAGTTTTTATCCCACTCACTCCATTCGAACAGAATTGTATACACCACGAGAGTAGTTCTTCTTCCTTTTACCATCATCAAAATCATCCTACTGCATATTATATAGTTTGAGTTTGCTCCAATAATGCTACACTCTATACAATGCTGAAGTAGCAATAACATCGAGATACAAAGATACATTTACAGTCCTTCTCTTCTAGTACTTGAACTGAAAACTGAGTATTAAAATAGAATACAGAGACACTCGTCGTCGTCGTCTCGCTGCTCTTGCACAAATATACTTGAACATATACACATCATAAGTAATATGTACTTCTAATACACTAATATGAAATTTTTCTTATTGTTATTCTGAATTCCCCATGCTACTCCACTCATATCCATTATAATACGGTGTGTGACATTTACTAGAGGGGGAGAGTCTTTTTCCTCGTATCGTCGTCGTCGTCTCTCTCCACACACTACACAGACACAACACTCAATATTACATACGTATCTGAATGTGTATAGTTTCGGCTTGAATTTCTCATCGTTGTAAATAGTTTCTGGTGTAATATAAAATCCTTGAGTTGTGTCTATTATATGAAATGTAAGAGAGCTGTTCCATTCCCATTCCCCATATCTTGTCTCGTGTCCCTATTAAAAGTTAAACTGTCTGCATGAGCCATGAGCTTTCGTTTTCTGGCCAAGCAGAAAATATTTCAATGAATGAGTCCCTTTCTCTGACTGTCTGCTTTTCCTATCTCTATCTCATTTAGTTGCTCTTGCTCCATGAGCTTAATCTCCATTCAATCCTACTCTGCCTCATCTTTTCGTTTCCACAGCGCTGTTTGTGATCAGCATCATTCTGTATTGTTAGTGGACGGTGACTACTACTCCTCAAGTCCTCACATCATTTCCGGGAATCAACCTGGGAGACACGAATGAACGCAACGAAAAGATGAGACATGATGCATTCCAAATTTATATCGAATACATT
The DNA here is from genome assembly GCA_019776165.1 of Pogonognathellus flavescens. Lineage (NCBI taxonomy): Eukaryota > Metazoa > Arthropoda > Collembola > Entomobryomorpha > Tomoceridae > Pogonognathellus > Pogonognathellus flavescens. The sequence continues at coordinate 27,902 of JABASD010000501.1, forward strand.
TCAAGTGTAATGTACCTACCGTCGTGTATGCGTACAACAAAGATATTATTTATAGAAAAACTATCATACGATGTGATGTCTTTCTTTCTTTTTGGTGGTGTCACCACTGTTACTGACGTCTTTCACGTAGCAGGTTCCTTTATACCAGGACTATTCTTTGATATTAATATGAAGTATTACATGTCATCGTATATCTATACGAGAGACGTATAGCAGGAGAAATTTTCGTATCATCAAACATGATTGGTCTGTACTTATCTTCTTCCCCTTTTCGACATGACAAAATCCATCCATCCCTATAGAAAAGTTTGGGACTGTGTATTGTGTTTCTAGTACTGTCTTCTTTCCTTGCACGATATGGTACAAAAACTATACCTCTATGAGTTTGTCCACATAATATACCTACAGTACGTAAAATAATACTAATACAGAATAATATGTATGATTCTGTATTTATGTGGATAATATAAAAGTAGTCAGTAGAGTAGAGTTGCTCTATTCTCCTTTTTCAATGATGTCTGTTTTTCCTGGAATACAATTGCGCAAAATGATCGTGGTGACATTAAAGTTGCATTGTCTTCTCGAATTGTGACAATTCTGCTTACACATGTATGCACTCTGCGTATTATTATTGTCTTTTGATCAAACTAAGTCACACCGTCAACTCGTCTAGTCGTGAGCAATATTTTGTTCAGTCTGGGTCTGTGTCTATATGCTTTGTGATAATATATGTGTCTGTCAGAAAGGCTTACTTAGCACATAAATATAAAATGAGATTGTTGGGCGACATTAGAAAAGTGACGCGTGACTTCCTCAATGAGTGCTCCAGTTCAATCACATTAGAAACGACCCTCTCATTGTCACTGTCGTAGAACACTGAGTTTTAATTTACAAGTGATGTGTTTGACATTGAATGCACTGATGCAGTCGCAAATCGGGAAAAGCTATTTGGTCTGATGTCCAGATCCTATGTCGCTTTGGATTAACCGATGAATCAGATTAGAAACCCAAAGTCATAATAATAATACACATACAATTTCAAATACTGCACTGTTCCTAGTTCCTACCATACCGTACAAAATGTGCTTAAACATATTTCATTCAGATTTATTTTAATCGTTTACAATCTATCATTAGATAAGGTAGGTAAAGATACATACAATTTTGTATTTCAATGAATAAAAGGTAGAATTATTTGAATATACGTAAATACATCTCTTTATCATTCCTGATTGTAAAGGTCGAAAATGATATAAACTACAAACCATTTGCCATTTACGTATGTTATTTCGGTACTATTTATAACTATTTTGTATGGTATAAATATATATCTGAAAGCCTGAACTCGGTAGGAATTATTAAAGCCCACTTATAAATATAACTATAAGCATAACGTCAATGCAATATGATTTATTTTTACACAGGTTAAATAAAATACCTACGGAAATAATTCAAAGTGTATTTTTACATGAGGAAATGTAGAGATGATGACACAATGGGAAAGGATATGAAAAGTTTACAGATTTTTGGATTGTAGTCAATAACTGGGTCATTGTATATTCGTTATTTCACTTGGCTACATATCTGGGTAGCCATAAGAGAAGAGGTGAAATGAACGGAGTCGTTATTGTACTTGCCGAGGTAAAATTGGCGTAATAACATGAGTGGGAGCAAGAGAAGTTCTACTAACTAGGAGAAACTAACAAACTGAGTTGGTTCTGCAATACTGCTGAGTTTAAGTTGGGATCCGGAAAACTGGAGTAAGTAGGACCGGGAGAGAGAGAGAGAGCAGATGAGAGACAGAAAGTATCCGTAGCACGGGGATTAGGGAAAAAGCCATTATCAACAAGAAAGGAGTTGTTCGCTCGTGGTTTTAGTATGTAGTTAGTCTCGCAGCCAGTTCTCTCTCATAGAAAGCAAGCCATGGAAACTCTTGAGTCAAAACTAAAACTATAATGCCACTACCATTGCCTGTTACCACTATACATAACGTAGATTATACCCAGACACACAATATTACACAAACCTTGCCGAATACGCGAAGCAAAATAGGTTTTACAGTCAATCGCAGCATAGTGAGAGTAAGAGTCAGGTCAGGAAGATGCCTGTACAACAATAACAAGTAGAGTTGAGCAAATCAAGCACATCACGCAACCAACTGATATTTACACATTTGCAAGTGTGCAGAGGTGTGTAGTCAAGGCAAAGAAAATGATGATAGCCCTCACTGCATAACTATGTCTACTACCACAACATATCATGCATAATAACAAGCTACGGTTTGATAGTTTTTGTATACCATCAACTCCAAAGTTCATAGGTGGTGCATTACATAATAGAATATTACTTACGGTGGATGAAAGACTTGTTAAGGAAATGTTTGATGTGCTATGGTGTTGATGTGAACCGAAACGAAACTTAAAATAGTATTATTCGTTTGTATAAGGTATCTTATGTACTCCATACTTAAGTCCATTTAAAACATGCAACATTATTTGGATAAATATAATATTATTATAAGTATTTCTGTAATATGTACCTGCTAACACAGCATGACCAAATACGTTGGATGAAAATACCAAATTCCAAGTATTTTCGAACTCCAACATACAAAACACTTAAAAGACATTTTGAAAATTTTACGTCAAAATGCAAAATAATTTGACGTATTTTGCTGTATTTTAAATACAGTTACGATAGAAAAGATACAAAATACTTTCCAACTCCAACACACAAAATACTTAAAATACATTTTGAAAATTTTGCGTTAAAATACAAAATAATTTGACGTATTTTGTTGCATATTAAATACAAATTTGATAATTGGTAGATTGATTTCCATAACTACGTTAAAACGTTACTCTAGCCTTCCAAAACACAGTCCGCTTGAAGGGATCGAGTTAGACGTGCTTTTAACTGATTAAAGCATACTGATGTGTAATGGACTATACGTACATGAACTTTATTTACCTTTTTACTGTATTCAAAATACAAAATCGATTTTGAATTTTATTCTTCAAATTACAAAATACAACATTGCGATTTAAAAGTATTTTTGGTATTTTGTGAATGTATTTGAGCCAGCTCTGCCTACTAATACATAGTACACGCTGTCGATACGCAAAATAGACACGTCGTAGTACTAGTTGTTTTGTAAAAAAAGAAGACAAACGCAGGGCAAGTAAAAGGGATGATGATGTGGTTAAGTAAAGAGGATCTTTTGCCTAGGTTACTAGAATGTTATGTTGTGTGTATCGCTAAGACATGTATGTGCTGTGTATTCTTATGCAAGAGAGTTTGTAGTTGGATGGCGGAAAGGGAAGGAAATAGCTACGATGACGAAATATTGTTATACGCACATATAATATGAGATGGAGGAATAAGGAAGACAGGCAATAGCTCAATTTATAAATATGTATATGTATTAAAGCGAGAGTTGGTGCAATAGAGAAACAGATAGACTAGGGTGAAATTTCCAATAGTGTCACGTTGCAGACGAGAAGGGATTGAGACGAAGCACGGACGTGTTTGCTGGACAAGTTTTGGTATTGACCGGCAAAGTACCTTGTCATATTACCATCTCTTTTTCTTCTCCTCTCCGAAACTCAACTTTGCTTTGCTCGATCTCTCGCTTGCTGCTGGAGATGAAGAAGGATGTCTTCTCTGCTTAAGTTTGTACTGTATTTCTGCGTGGAAGAAGAATTTATCTATATGTATAAAGTAGACACTGGAGAAGATTCGAACGAACAATACAGAATGAAGTGAATGAAGATGGTAGGAGGGAGTATAGAAGTATATTGGAGTTTACTAAGTGAAGAGGAATAAAATATTATACTGCTCTATTGCAGGAGTCGCTGTGTGTAAAGAAACACACTTAGGTAATATTCCTAGAACTGTGGAGTAGAGTTGGTGTGTATCTCAAAACCAAAAGTTGTATTTCCAGCAGTATAAGTGCATACATGCAGTGTATTTACACAGAAGGAAGATTCGTCGTTTTGAGTGTTATGTGAGTGAGCAGAAATTTCTTTTGGGTAAACTATATAGCGTTCTATGGTCTATAGGAAAGGGTTATAGGGAGACACGAGAGACGAACAATATTTGGGGAAGGGTTAAGGAAGAAAGTAGGGACGGAGAGGCCGAGAAAAGAAAAAGCGTTTGGTTTACTTGTTCTTCGGTCGCACGATGAGATCATTCAAAAGGATGAGAAATTCCTTGGGTGAGAAGCTTATACGTGTGTAATCATTTCATACAAATGTCCTTTTCAGACACTTTTATTCACATTTACACAAAAAGAAGCACCAAAAGTCCAGACTGAGTCTACTCCCATCTGTTCCATTTATTTATTGTGCGCCCATTATGCAATATTGTAATGATGTGCTAGTTATCTTCATCATTCTAATTTTTTACCACATACAAATTATTATGCGGACATAACCCACGCTATTCCTCAGACACTTCTATATATATATTATGTAACAGTTGCATAAAACACATTACATTTATATTCCAACTTGCCAAGTTTGATCGATGACATATTTAAATAACCTTTTCATTTCCATTGTACAGCTATGAAAATAAGTTACATATACTTTTAAAAATTCATTTTATTCACAACATGATAAAAATAGTTCACTTTGAAAGAAAAATTGCCAAAAAGCAGTCATTCGTTTAAACTGGTTTTAAAAATGAATAAAAATAAAATTGTATATATTGTATCGATCCAAAATAATATACTTATAAACTGTACATCGTTGATAAAGCCAACAGAATCGTATACAATAGCCCTTTGATGATCTCGTTTAGACGTGAACTGTTTGAGGTTTTAATGTGAAGGAGTTGAGCATGAATAAAGCCCATTGCATGTGCTGAAATCATTTAAAACAATCGCAACAAGCAGTCGAGGGAAATTAAAGCAAAACGAATATAGCGAATAACGTTATCCCTTGCATTGCATTGCATGTAGCTTGAGAATATTGCAAAAGTGGCGCTACATTTACAGAGAGTAGAAAAACGGAATATATAGAGTTTAGCAGTAAGAGTTGGAAGAGGCTGCTTTTGGAATACTCCACTTAACGAGTCGAGTTGTGTGAGAAGGACGAGAGAGACCCAGTCACTCGGCTCAGAGCGATCACTCACTCAACTCATCCGTATTGCACAAGCCGTCAGTTCTCGTTTGAGTGTGAGTCAAAGCAGTCAGTTTATTCACAGAGTAATAGTAGCAGCGTAACTACAACCAGCAGCAGTTTATACCCACACACACGACCGCCTAGGCGTTCGTATAACATTATTAGTCTATACGAGTGTTACTGTTACCATCGAACACAATCATACCACCACCACCACCGTTTTGCCTCTTTATTTTTACCGCAAATTCAGCTGGCGTCTTTTAACTTACTAGTCTTCACATTAAGATCAGAAGATGTATTATTTCTTTGACCACACACGTGTATATAAAGAGACGGAGTGAATTTATCGTAGTGAGTTTTATATTTCTAGTGCAGTGGTGTGCAATAATAATGATTTGTCGTGTGTTGGAATTGCAACAAGGTCTTGGAATAAATTCCGATTGAAGTTTGAACTCATTGAGAAACCAAGCCATCCTCTATTAACTTGCAGAGTTCGAATCGGATTGAGATTTTCCTTTTCTCTTGCAGGAAGGAACGGAAAGAGCAAGAGAAGAGAGAGAGAGAAAGAAAAGGAGAAGCATTGTCTGTCTCGGCGGGGACTTTTCATCTTTCCTTTCATCAGATTTCTACATACATATACAAGAGTGAGGAATTCTTTGTTTTCCCTTTGTTTGGAGTGTAGAAGTACTTAGGAGTAGAACACCCGAATTCTCACACAGAGACACTCCGGACGTAACTTACAAGAATCTAGTACCTAATAAGAGCCAGTCAGACTTTCCTTCCGCGATGATCAACTAAGCATCTTCCAAGTTATTATTCTGTGTAAGTACTATATTCTTGTTATAAAGTACGAGTTCTGAACCATCTTCTTCTTCTTCTCATTTCGGGTAAATACTATGTGTTCTGGAGCTATTAGCACAACCATAACGTAATCTTAGGGTGCGTAGAGATTGTAAACTTTGTCTGCAGGGAGAGTTTCCCTGTGCTAAATGTATATCTGAACAGATGAGAGAAAATATTATAGCAGTCCTTTCAGAATGGAGAGTAATAACATTATTATTCACTATTTGGCAAAGCAAAGGTTTACCCAGCAGACACTTTGCCTGTGGAAGTTCTACTATAGTTCTACTATAGCAGACAATATTATGGGACCGAGCCGAGTCATGAAACCAAATGAAAGTATCTACTAAATACTAAACGACGAAAAGACGGGTGGGCCTGATCTCTCGGAGATAGATAGATACGCGAGTGAGAGAGCACAGGTTAAATGATACCATGGATTGGCATCTTCCTTCAAGTAGGTATGCAATTTAAAGTCTCTCCAGACAGCTGACAAAGCAGACAAGTTCCGCTTCTAGTTTCCTTCTAGTCACTTTACTCTTCTTGCAACGTTAGATGTTCAGGCCGCACTCAAACACAGGCAGCCAGTGTGAGGAGAAGTTCAGCAGCAGCGTGCTTTCTTTTCCCGTGCACAATACAAGGAGAGGGAGAGAAAGAGCAAAGCAACCAGCAGGTATTCCATGTCTTACTCTTCGTCTTCCTGTTTTCCATCATTCGCTGCAAACCACTTGGCTAGGTCGAACGCTAAACTACTACTAACACGAATTGCTTGTTGGAGAACGAAATCCAAAAGTACAGTCATCTCTTTTATTATTTGTGCCAGTGTTCTTAGTGCTCTTCTTCATTTTCATCAGGGGGATTTTCTACTTGTGTAAGTAAAAGTAAAAGGATATTTATTATATACTACCACTACGTTACGTATGTACTACGTGCAGTTTTTTTATCTTTGGACACAATTCACAGAATATTTCTTCTGGTGGTGGTAGTGTTAAGTTAAGTGTTTCATTGTACTAGTATAGAACCTGCTCTCACGAACAATTATCTAAGCAGGTGGCCATAGAGACTAAATTCTTTGTGTTTACTCAGTGTACTATAGACTCTGGTAAAGATATTGCTAATTGAAAACCATTATAGTTTTACGATTTGTGATTCTAGACATTAATCAGTGCGTAGTACCAAGTTCACAACGACACTCGGAAGTATTAAACATTAAAGATTCAACAGAACGTTGTAGACATTGATTTCAATTGCATCGTTCAATTCCGTTTTATTACATATCCACGCGGGAACTTTTGTCTCAATATTCCCGGAGTGTTCCATTAGACAGGATTAGGGCAATTTTAACTGTCTGCAAACTCACTGGCTATTATACGGTAGTTCCGCACACTTTTCTATATCTCTGTGCCATAGATAACATGTGTAACTCGTGGAAAATTCTTCAAACTTTCTTTCAACCAACTTATATTTATATGAAAAATTTATGAGCCCATAGCATAACGTAAGATAACATCCGTGTACTTAACTGTGATATCACATGTAATGATTATCCAGATTTGCAATTACTTATTTCTCGACTGTGCATTATAAAAAACAGATATATCATCTGTGATTTTTTAAAGTGGAATTAACTTACTTGTGGAAATGGAACTATTGCACAAATTATTTGGCACGCACGAGTTTCAGTATTTGTTTATGTAGACGTTTCTCTGATATCAGTTGACACAAATATTAATAATTTTTAAAGTCGAATTGTAAAGAATTCAAATTTTAATTGACGCACGAAAATTCAGGTTATGAGATTATTATCATCTATTTTGTGGTTCTGAATACAGTTAGTGGTTAGAACTGCACTTACGATTAGAAACAAATCGATATATATATGATATAATTTTGTTTTGGAATTTCAAAATATGCACTTAGATATGCAGTTCATATCCATTGTGCAAATATTGTTAAGGAACACAGTGCAGTATTGAGCTAAAAGAAGCCTGAGAGAAAGCATTCACTCTACTATAGCAACAACAACAATAATATTCGTATATAAAGTAAAATGTGTGTTGGGTTGCCATTACTATAAGTGTATAATAAGTGGTAAAGTATCTCCGTAATACTTTCAACATCTGTACATCGCTCATTCCATTTAAGCCACAAACTCCCAAGCAAGGAATATTATTGAAGAGCTGAAATGCTTCTCTGCCATGGTAATGCTTTATTAATGGTCTCTTTGTCTAGCATATACAATTAATGGGAATCAGCCGCTAACATTATTACTATGTTTACCTTGATCCTACTCTTTATACAAGACATATTTAATGTAATACATATTTGCATCCTCTATAACTAAATTGCTAACTGTATAAGTAGCTACCCCTTTCCATCTCTTATCTACTACAGAAAATCCATCCATTAAAAAGGTTCAATTCCTCTGTATACATTTTACATACGCATGTCCATCATTCAATTCATTTGCTATCAACTCTCATGAGTATGAGTCTCTTTGAGTCATTCAATGTGAGAAGGGAACAAAAACTGGTGCTGCTTCAAGAGCTCAGTTCGACTCCAACATTTACTTGTCGTTCCTTTCATGTCAAATCATATATTATGCGAAACTCACATTTAATGTTTTAATATCCTCTCTAATCTACTAATAATAATATTTGTCAATTGTGATGTAACAGTTGATAATTGTCACATCACGACTATTAATATTCCCTAAGCCAAAAAGTTTTTGTTGTAACACTGTACTTGTAAAGTATGTGGTACCAAAAAGGATTTCTTGCCTTTGGAGCTGAGTACATTGGTCAATTAAAGAATCCATTAAATTTCATTCTGTAAGATTACAGGGTTATATAATACGTTATACTTACACTAACTACTCACACACTTACTATTACTATGATTTGGCCTTAAGCGTTTTTGTGTGAGCAAATATGCTAAATGTATTTTATTATTGTTTATTTTAATCACGATGCTTACATAATGCTACACAATCATTCACTTGTCTGTTGTTTTACTCACTCAGCAAAGCACTTCTTGTGTAAACAGACATTTATATCGGATCAAACCATTAAACCACATCATTGTTTATACTTGCTCACGTCTACGTTCATTTAGGCAGCGAACGCTTTTAGACATATAGTGGCTCGGATAATGTTAACGATGAAAAGTTTAATATTGTATTACTCCGACTAGTACTCTGAGCACTTTGACTACTTTTATTTCTGCCACTTCGATTATATTATTGAAACTTGTAGAGAAAAACAAACAGGTGCATAGTTTTTTGTATTGTATTGTGTATATATAATGCAGCAGTAGTCTCACGCTTGAAATATCAGCTTGCAAAAACTATACATACCTGGGAGCATATTATACCTCTTGTATAAGCACTGACGTATTCAGTCTTCAACTCAATAAAGAATATTCCAAACAGCGAGTGTTGTGTTGAGTTTATATTTTATCTCGTCACACTCGAAATTCTTATTTGCGAATGACAGCGCATTATCTTTAAATGTATTTACACCCTCTATAGTAGACTACTTTTGATTGCTGGGAAATGTAGGTAATGAATATAAACGTGTGTATGTATTACTTATGCACATACCTATTCATTTTTTTTTCATTATGTGCATAGCAAATATTGCATTCCCTTGGCAAACAAACATTGCACTAATTCTCAGGTACTCTCGCAGTCGTCAGTCACATTCACATCATACGATAAATAAAATGTTCGTAGTATCAAACGTTTATTAATGACTTTGTGAGTGGCTGGAGTGCTGGAGTAATCATTCCAATTAAATAATGTTAATAGCTTGATAGCAATTTGTCACTTGAATGGATATTATCGTTATATAGGTACGTAGGAAAGAAAAGTTTTTAAACCATTTGAGTGAAATTGGATGTGTAGATATCTAGATACTATTTACATAGTGTTACACACGCATCCAAACGTCAAATAGGCTAAGAGGTCCGTTTAAATACGACCGAGTTGTAAGCCTTTATATAGAGAACTGGAACTACTTCTTGTTTGTACATATATGCGACTTACCCATATAGTCACCAGAATTCGACTACTCCATTTTATTATTTCTATTGATTCTTTCAGCGGACCGGAACGAACGACTTTTTATATCATCAGTCAGTGCCATGACGATTGCCCAATAGTTTTTACCAGAATCCAGAATGTAGTCATAGTCTTTGGCTTTGAGTTTTATAAGTGTAAACTTGAATTGAGCTTGCTCGGTTTGAGAGAGAGAGAGAGACTGTCTGTGAATCTCTTCTCGAGTCACTCCCCATAGACCATTCATATACTCCGCTCGGATCTTTCTATCTATGCTTGAGTGAGAGTGCTGTATGAGAAAAGTAGTGTAGTGAATAGAACTGATTGTGAGTCAAGTGAACTACTCTATATAGGTATACACTTATAAAATATGTAGTTATAAGGAAGTATAACATTGTCGTCGTCTATGTATCTATCCCTTTTGTTGCGAGTCATCGAGAAACTGAGCGACCAAAGCAAAGGAACGCTCAAACGAGATAAGACACTTTATTCTACTTCCAGTTTATACACATACATACATTTTACTTGGTTGGTGAGAGGTACAGAGAGAGAGAGAGAGAGAGACGGACTGAGTCAACAGAAGTACCAACTGAACTGCAAACTATATAGACCTAGGTACTACTTATATTTTATACAGCAGGAAACACTCACATAAGCTCCAGAGTAAAGTAAAAGGGCATCTATTTTATTCTATCAGTTTTCCGCAAGTATAATAAACATCCTTTCCTCCTCGGCATCATCCTCCTCCATCCTTTGCCATTTATGAGCTATTGTGTACATACTTACTGCGGCTTGTTTACATCTCCACAACAGACTTATCCCCTTGAACTGTATAAAACTTTCTCTCTACACCACTGCTCTTATTTACTGTATATGTGGCTTCCTGTATTAATTGAATTGACTCTTAACGACTTCACTTCTGTATTGTTGTTCACACAGACCCAGCCAAATGAATTTCAGACCGTCCAATTGCACCCAGCCAGTCTCATACATAATCTTAATGAGCTTTAAATTATACTAGAGGCGAAGTACCTAATACACATGTAGGTAGACCTTGTCTTTCATCTTTTAGTATTATTAAGTAACCAAGTTACTATATGGAAACACCATACTTGTCCGTCCGTCTGTCTGTCCTTATAACGATAACTTGAGAACGAGTATGATATTTGGATCAAATTTGGTACACATACTTGTGAGGACCAATGTAGGCTTATGTACGAAGATGGGGTCAATCGGTCAGCTCCTTCATGACCTATGACCTTGTCAAGTGACTACTGTGTCAGAACAGCCTCAAATATTCAAAGCATTTTAAATACGTAAATTCCACTTATGTGGGGAATGAAAGACCGCAAACTTTTAATTGGGAGACCAACAGTGTTTGAATATTTCTAGACGAATCATTTTTTAATACACAGAGTCACAGTAATACAACTGCTACCAACAGTGTATCAATTGACGTGTTGATGTCCCGGTTCACAACACTGTCACTGTTGACTCCGTTACTTCCTTGGACCGTTACAAATGGTTTATTATTACGTATTATGAAGTACACGTATTGTTGCTTGCTGCACTAATGGTTTACGTCACGTTAGTTTTATTATAGTGTATGTATAGATTGGTGGAAATAATTATAAGATACTTACGTTACGTGTGTAAGGTAGAGATCCTTATAATTAAAAATTATTGCAGGTACTTGTGTACATGTAGGGTTGAAATATTTGATTTGTTTTAAATTATACAACAATTACAGTACCTAATTGACTATTACGGGCTTTATAATAAGGTGGTATTGATTTCAATGAAGAGTTCAGAAGGTTAGATACCTTTAGAAACGTGCCCATTTGTAGTTAATAGTATAATAAACAACGTTATACTTTGTACTTAATTGCTGGTTTGATCACGTTGTGATTTAATTAATCTGTGCTTGTTTTTTTATTCAGATATTTTAATGTAGAAATAAATTGTACTCGGTTAGAATATAATGGGACGATAATCATTAGAATGAAAATTAAATTTCAATTGGTACTCATAATATCATATAACTTCGACTTTAATGACGTTCTAATTGCATATTAGATTAAAAATTTATATGAAGCAAAACGTATTGTTAGAATGAATGAGATTGAAAGAGACTTGAATTTTCATTGTATGATATCGATATTTCTCAGGTTTCCTAATTATCTTTAAAACTATGCTGCGGCAGAAGAAAACATGTGCAGAGTTTAAATATGTCAATTATGTAGGTATATTGTTAAACAGTAAAACAATGGCATAGAGGTGAATATTTTTTCTGCGTTACATTCATTCGATTGCTGCGTTAATGTATTGGTATGTGTGGTTGTTGTTGTAAATAGTGGATATAAATGTACTTTTGTTTGGTGTGTGTTTAGTTTGAGAGTATGGAAGGAATGATGCAGGCAGGTTGGTTGCGGGCTTTAGCGTTTTACTCTTTTGTATATAGGGAGTCTTTCAAAGAAATCTTATGATGTCATTGCATTGCAATAATGGCAAGAAAAAATAAAGTACAGACCGGTTTCCCCTTGTTATAAATAATAGGATGACCCTGTACATTAGCATTCGTCCAAGTTAGTTATGTAGTCGATGTGAGTGTTTGTGTGCATGTAGAATTAGGCTGAAGGAGCCGAAGCAACAAGCAAGCCTCTCGGATGCCATTGATTGATAGCATGATTAATATTTTACTTGCGGGAAGACGTGAGTACTGATTGAATACATTTTTCAATATTAAAAGCAGATGTGATTTCTAAGGAAAAACATTCATGCCGATTGTTGTTGTTGAAGTTCAGATAGAGATAGTTGCTTGACTAGGGGCACAGTCTGAGATGTTTCTTTGATATGCATTCTTCACTTTTATATTCGTCTGCGAGTCATCACGATGATTTTTGCAAAGTCCTTAGCCAAGTGTTCCACTGCCGTGTCTTTATAGTACATCGTGCACTAAATCCTATTTGTACTTATGCACCACTGAGAATATCATCTGTTAATTTTCATTTCTTAAAGACTCCATAATATGCACACGGCTTCTGTATTCACCAATTTTCCAAGGTCTAGTTTTTAATATGATTGTTAGGTAGTGGAAGCATAATGATGATTTAATATGATTATGTTGTTCATAGCTAGGAGCTATAAAAGTAAGCATTATTTATATTAGCTGTATGATTGAAAGTCACCCTTAGCCTAAGGAAGGTTGAATTGTGCTGGTTGGATATTATGGATATTCGCCACAATAGGGACCGCGATGAGCCAATGACATAATAAATTATTTATGGGCTATCGAAATATACAAACAATGAAAAAGTTATACTCAAATCTAAATTGACAGCAAGTACAGCATTACACAACATGGAAAACATTAAATTTACTATTCACTATCGCATCAAATTATATAAACACTGAGGCAATCGTTTAACGCGCTAGTTTATCATATTTGTTTGTACATACTTTTGATTTGCTTTTACACAGTCTTTTGCCGACGGGCATTTTCAAATGAACGAGCTTTGTTCACTTTATAGATAAAAAGGGAAGAGTTTTGGAAAGGGTCTTCATTCGTACTTTTGTTAACATCTACAAAAATAAATTACACGTGTGCAGTCTGTAGTAATTCCCATATTTACTTTTTCTCGAATCACGAACATTTTTTATTCGTGAAATAGTTGGCTATTAAATTCCACGGAATGGAGAATTAGATCTAAATTGGTAGATTGAAAAGAGTGATAATATGTTTTTAGGACAGTACAAAAGTTGGTAATTTAAAGACCGGTAATAGTGTATTTTGAGTGTTGAAACTGGGGTGAATGAAACACTTACGATGTAGTAGTAGATTGCTATGGAGTTGACGTAAGTTTATTATTAAAAGAGAGAAGCGAGGGAAGATGGATAGGACTCGTATATACTTAAACTGATTTGATTGTCGCCCTCGAAGATTGTGAAAGAAGAGCGAGTCAGTCTTTTTAGTGAAGTAACCAACTTCGGATTTGGTTGTCAGAGTCGTTATGTACTCTGAAAGACAAGAAACGAGAAGCGGAAGAAATTCAATGAAATTCAAATCTAATATAGTGTAGACACTCCATTTGCATACAACTCGTCGGTAGGCAGTTAGGCACTATGCTCTGTATAAAAAGTAGTTTAAAGCGTAAAAGGTAAAAGTTGAGTTGTAGGCACGTATGAGTTTAGAATTGAGTAGATATACTACGAATATAATATATTATACATGGAACTTACGTAAAAATGCCAAAGATTTAGAGGAGAAATGTGTGTTGGAGCACATTATCTTTTTTGCTGCGCTCGCATCGCATAAAGATCCATCTCCTTCTGCTAAAGTATTATGACCCTACAATAGAAACATGGTGTGCCGTGTGTGGCACTATGTGTTTTCAGACCGTGTATATATATTTAAAAGATGAAATACAATTCCTCGTATTTATGTGCACACGCAAGAAATTCAAGGCAGAAACCATCATAGACATTTTGATTTGATGTCTCTGGTAGAATAAAGAAGCAGAATCATTTTATGCATTTCTATTTTTTAATTTACAGCCCAACAGAGCTGCTCAACTCGATCGACTTCGCTTTGTCTCTCGTAGCCAGAAAAAGGATAGATAAGGTGAATCCCTTTACACGGTTGGAAATTAAGCGTGCCGGAATCGATTAAGCCTTGGCTCAAGTTTATAAAGACTTTCTCTATCTACTGTTTCATCTGTGTGTGTGTGCGAGAGCAATTCTCTATCTCCGTGCAATCCTGGCAGTATAGCAACAGCAACAGCAATCCAACACGGCTCCTTCAAACTTAAGCCAAAGAAAAACAATTTGTGTTTGTGGTGAAAGAAGTTTAGGAGACGGGTTGGCGTAAATACGCTACCATTCTGCCTGTGTTCTATATATGTGGTAACATTTGATGTGTTCAAACATCAGTCTTCTTCACTGCTATCTTTATTCTATCTAGTCAAAGTAATGAACCTGGATCAAATAACGGTGGAAAGTCTTTAGTGTTCATCTCAAAGAAACCATTGCTTCAGGACTTTAGCCGTGCAAACAAAAATTCAACGTACACAACTGTATTTCTAAAAACAAAGAACATTTATCAAAGTTGTCACGCTTGAAAACCTCAGCGAGAGAGGAAGCAAGACGGATCCAAATGCATTATTGAAGAGAATTTTAAAGTAATAGTATATTATTGTGTTATCAGATAGCAGAAACAGTTGCCAAAGAAATATAAAACGTTTTCCAGTGGCAAAAGCAAGGGAGATCAAATCTTGGATCTCATCTGTGAATAATAGACTGTGTTGCTGTTTAAGAGTGAAAGTAAATATATCCTCCTAGTATTTTATTTAAATATTTATTAAAGTCAAGACTTGTTTTGCGTTGTTTGGTGAAAAATAGACTGAAAACTGCGAGTACTCTTAATTATAAGTTGAGACTGTCGTCAATGACAGGAAATCCACTGGGTTACATGGTAGAAAAGTGATGTAGGAATATGAGCGTCATGGAAGAGGTGTCGGAGCGTGTAATTCCATCTGACAGTTCACTGTTGACCCGACAAAGTGAAAGTCCAACAACGAACGGAATAATGACCAACGGGATTTCCTCCCCTTCGGAATTAAGTGACCTGTCAACAGATATAAACAAAAGTCCTTTCGACCCAAATATAATTTGCCAGAGTCCCATTATCAGTCTATTCCGGGGAACCTGGCATCATCATATATATGCAAAACCACCCAATCAGCCCACTCCCTTCAAAATTACAGACATTCTCGGCTTGCAAAATGCTAACAATGTGGAAATGGAAGTGGTAGTACCACCACCGAGAAAAGTAGAGGCCCCTGTTGAGACGGCAACAGCCCCTGCTTCAGAAATGGACATTGAACTGGAAATGGACGATGAGCAACCGCTCAACCTAACAATGGTAAAGAAAAGAGACAGTTCTCCCAATGAAGCCAACAATAATAAATTGATGAATGGCACAAACTTTGTCATCAATAATTTATCAAGGGATAAATCTCCTAATAAACTTCCTAATGATGTCATCATTCCAAAAGTCAAAATTCAACCCAAAAATGGCACAGCCAAAAATGCTTCCACAAAAGGTAATTCACTTTCTATTTACGCAATGTTCTACTTTTTATCTCTGCTTTTTAGAATTTATTGTTGAAATCCTTTTGAAGAAGTGTTACATGAATTGATCAAATGTTGTCATTTAAAAAATACATTATCAATACTTGGTGCAAAATTGCATGGGAATATTTTTGTTTGAACGGGTTTTACTGGCAATGAAAAATAAATTAAATGTACCTACACCAAATGATATTCTGGAGCTGAGATTCGTTCCAGATTGACTTTTCTGTTGAATGGGAGGCAGGGTGTAGGCCAAGTTAGATTCATTACAACCTTTGGCCTTATTATACCATCTGGCTTTAATTCAGTGGAAAATGCATGCAGCTCTTGCGATTCAAATTACACTTTATGGCCATCGGTTGTATAAAACTATACTTTTACTCTTATACTACTAATACTATGCTATCATTTACTGCTATGTTATACCCCGGCTAAATTTATATGCATCAGAAATGTGTTTGCTCCATATAATGTGTTCATTACTGAATATTTACTACATTTTATGTTTCTTTAGGAATTTGACATTGCACTATATGAAGCTGAAAAATCTGCAAAATCTTTTTGAGTTTTCTGCACTTCTTTACTTTCATGTATCTATTAATATTGTTAATAACACTGTAGATAAAAGAAACTGCTTGAAATAATAAATGCCTGACGCCTGTCTAGTGTCTACCTTTGATATAGTTATCACGACTATTATTACCAATTACCGAAGATTGATAATATTTATTATATTATTATTATTAGTGATAACAGTCAGAGAAATAATATCAAATAATTTCATTCATTGCTTTAAGTGCACAACAATTACTGAGTCGCCCTTTGTGTGATTAGATATTATAATTTATACTATGAATATTACAAAGCAACTGTTGGGTATATCGGATCGAGTTTTGTAACTGAAGTTATTTTCTCATGAAGGCAAATGAGTTGTTAAGCTAATTTGGATCCACTGGGAGTAAATAACGAAGTATGACATTTGTGTGGGAAGAATGTGATGCTTACAATTTCAACCTACACACAATATGTAAGCTGTAAGCGTCAAGAAAAACAAAAATTAATTCGTGTTGCAAGTATACCGCTTAACAGCCTGCAGATACATTTAATGTACCCGATTCCTGTCACAACACAGCTAATAATTAGATACACTTAACTGATTTGTTTTAATGAATAACAATGTGAAGCGAATAAGAAAGTGGAGCTGCAGAGTTTTTAAAATACATTCGTAGGATGATCGGGGGTGTTAGTGTAGGTTTGGTTACCAATTAGGAAGACGAGAGAGAAGATCAGCGTAGTACACGAGCGAAGTGTAGCGTGGCGGAGAGTCTATATAGGAATTCGAAATAAAGTGACTAGAAAACAATAATGTAGTGTGCCAAGGATGAGTGTATGTTCTCAGTAATAGCTATCTGTTTTTGCTGGAGGAACAACGGTGGTGCATTATCGGAAAAATGTAGTGTTATTTCAGTGAAAGGTTTTTCTATGTAAAGTGTAGGCCTTGTCATTGCAGTGTGTTAAAAGAGAGGGAGAGAATGGGAAGCATTTTGTCTACAGCTTAAGTAGCTGGCCGTACTCCAAGAAAGAAAGAAAAATATCTAAGGATGATCTGATCTTGTGAGTGTGTGTGTATTCGGGAGAAATTCACAGGAGAAACGTTCACTGTACATGATTTGGGTTACAACGTTTAAGCGGTAAGGATCTCGTCGGAACGGAAGGTTTCTATCTTTTCGCCTTTCGTATTACTTATATAATAGTTTTGGTTGGTTAGGTTTGTGATGAGGAGGCAAGGCATGATAAAGGCATAGACAAACACCGAATATCATAGGAACACCTACATCTCCACACACACGCGTATAATATATCCCCACACATGTGTACATGCGTCTATAGATTTGAAATGGCGTATAATACGACGTAACGGCTAGTCACTTGTGATGAGTTTAACAATGTCGATAAGAGAGGATGAGAGAGGATTGAAGGGGAGATGAGGGAAATTTTCTTCTCACAATTTAGTGTCCATGTCGCAGAAAGAGAAATACGGGTATGGCCGTTCGGTAGAAGTCTATCTGTAGCAGAATACAAGAATTCTGGTCGTGTGGTTGATGATAAGTTGTTTTGGTAGAGCCAGGCTTAGGTTGGTTGGCTGGTTGGGTTAGTTACTGATTGTGAGTCGTATGGCATGTTCGAGTATCTGTTCCAGTAATAGCGGCACATACTTCTCCCGGTAGTAGTGTGTGCGTATATACGGGAGAGGTATGTACATAGAAAAGGCGATCGAGATAGATGTGGAGAACAGGACGGACTGAATTAAAATCAGAGCGTGGCTATTGCATTGCATTGTGTAAGAGAGTGGATTGGATGGAAAGTCCATGGAAGATCGGAGGAGAGAGAAAGAGAGAAAGAGCCAGAGCGTTATTTGAGCAACGAGAATAATAGGGAGATCTGATGTCAGTAGGGCGGCAAGTCGTCTGTCTATGGTGTGCAAGCCCAAAGCCTCCTTCCACCAAATGCTACACAGTTCACAGTAATGACCCAAATCGATCTAAGAGAAAGTGAGTGAAGAAAAGTAGGGAACATAAAATGACGATAGACAATATCTTGGCGTTCTGGCTCTTTCTATTACTATTTCTACAACCAATACTCTCACTCTCCTTTCCTTTCTCTCCTGTTTCCTCCGCTTCTGCATCGTGTGTGCCTTCTGTGAGAGAAAGAACAAGTAGGTAGCATAGCCAACTAATGTAGAAAATACCAGTCCTCTTCTTCCATGAGATTCCTATGTGTTACCAACTCAATATTGCTATTAGGCATTTCCTTACCTCTTCTGTACTCCTACAACTGCTCCTAGCTGCTATTACAATCACTCTGCTAGGCTGTAACTGTGAGAGTGAATTTTTTATAAGAAACTATGCTTTTACTTTCTTTTGGTATGTACGTACATATAAGCATGTTGTACGTGAGAATTTAGTAGTATGTTTCTATACAAAGTAGTCTTAATATGATATTTAAGTATACACTTGGATTTTTACAAGAGCAGAGTTCAATGTGCAACTACCCATTGAGCAAGATGATAATAAGAAGAAGGATGCTCTTAATACACAAAACACACACTCTCTCCATTCATGCACCACACCACACACACCTATTATTCTACAAAGGTATGCA
Organism: Pogonognathellus flavescens; assembly: GCA_019776165.1. NCBI lineage: Eukaryota > Metazoa > Arthropoda > Collembola > Entomobryomorpha > Tomoceridae > Pogonognathellus > Pogonognathellus flavescens. The sequence continues at coordinate 47,216 of JABASD010000501.1, forward strand.
AATAGGAAGCAGAGAGACAGAGAGAGCCATTTCGTTATTTCATACTCATCTGCTAAGAGTTTTTTGACTAAAAAGGGGGGAGAAGCATGCGAAGGTAGTTTTGTGAAGCACATACTAAACTGATACTTCTTAGCCATTCACACTTGTAAAGTTGAGCTAAAGCTAAGGCAGGTCAGCTGACAAAAGTGAGTTTGAGTTCTTTTGTCTTCAGACTTCACTTTCAGTTAGATTGGAGTTGGTAAACGTAGCCAAGTGAGTCTGAGCTAGCCTCAATCTCTTTAGTACTCTTTGCCTATCTTTTGTGTCGTGCCACTAAGTACCTACCACTGTAGTTTTTGAAGGGAAATATACTCGTGTGATATATAACTGTGTGTATCTGTGCTTGGAGGATGAGCACGATAGACGAAGACGAACATGAAGTGTATGGATGTAGTAATGTAGATATATTATTTGTATTAGTAGTAGTGTGGTAGTAGTTGTAGCAAAGAGCAGCGAGTTAAGAATAATGGAAGTTGGATCCTCTCTTTCTGCTTTCTCTTCCTTTTCGTCGCACATCGTTTTTTCCTTTGTCCTTTGCTATAATGTGTATATCTGTATAGACGCAAGATCATCACATAAATCAACTTTTCTCGATCTTCTCTGGGTTGCTACTTCTCTCTTCCCTCTACTACTTCTGGCTTCGTGTTCTACAGGCACTCCACGGATATAGTTGCCCTCTCGGCGTCCCTTTCTTTTGAAAATGCTCTTCCCCTTATAGACTATTGCGAAGGAGAGTCGTTGTTGCAGTAATAGGTATATAAATATATATATAGAAAGAAGTACTGCAGACAAACCAGCAGTTCTTTACTAAGTAGTCGTGAACGACTCGTGTCTGTAACCATATCTATATAGGAATAATTCGAGAAGAAACTTCATCTTACACTCGGCACACAATAACATGCCATGTGCACCCGGACTAACAACAACGACGACGACGGGACGAAGACGACGAAGACTCTTGAGACCTGCACTTTTCTCTTGTATAGATAGATTCTCGAGACAGATATGTATTTAGATACCTTTGCTTTTACTTCAGAATCCACACAGTCGGAAATAAACTCACAATCAGGACACAAACTAATATTCTTTTACTTGTGCACACATATACAATACAACAGCAGTTCATAGTCACAACACTAACTAAATACTTACGGCGAGCGGAACATACGAAACGGAGGCAGTTTTTCTATTCTCTCTTCTTTTATTATTGTTAAATGCAGAGAAGATTTTCGTCTGTGATGTTCTCCAGAATGCCCGACGAAAGAACGAACACACGAAAGACTCCCCTCACGTTGCTCTTTGCATCATACATAAAATCTAGCACGGTTATAACTATAAGCTGCATTATGTCCATTAGTCTGTCTGTTAGTTCAAGTCTCACCACTTCATTCCGCACAAATGAATACTCGACGACACCACAGTATAATGCGAAGAAGTAATAGAATGAAAGCCTTTGTGACACAGGAGTTATATTATTATACAGTTGTGTGGTCTTTATTCCTTGATGGTTGAGTGTGGAGACACAACCCCATTTAATACTCGCGCAGTCGGAGTTCTCAAATACAATTACGAATTTCAAGATGAATTTCAAGCGGTGTAAATCAGAATCAGATGGAGTACGTCCATCATTTCCTCTCATTAGCATCCTAACATAATCAGTTCGTGGTTTCAATAATTTAATTAAATTTCAATTTCCTATACCAGTAATTCCTAGTTCATGCTTTTAAAACTATTTAAAAGCATTTTAATATAGTAGCATTGAATCATTTTACCCCAATGCAATTACCTGTTATTGGATTTCAAGATTAGAATAACTATTTAAGAAATGTCCTTTTGAGAGAATCACATCGTCATTAAATTTATTGGCTGCGTAAGTTATTATAGAGACAGTATAGAAAGGTTAATTAAGTCATACCAATTTATTTTTGATGTAGGCATTACTATTGAAATTTTATTTTACCAAAATAGAAAAACCTTTTTCAATTCCAACATCATTCATTTTAACAAATAACTAAGAAACTACAAACAAAGTTAATATATTATAAATTTAATAAGGTCTCTCCCTATTTGTTCCCTTGGTTTTCAGCAGCAACATCAGGTTTTCTTACCACGAGACAGAAATTGTCATTAATTCATCGTGATGTCAATGGTAAATAAAAATCTACAACGACGACTAATTACTTTCTGACCGAAGTTGCTACAGATTGCACTAGCAGTTTGAGTTAGCAAGTGAGTTGGTAACTGCTGTAATTGGCATATCACACTGGTTATCTGTCTGTTACACACTAGTGGGTCAATAACATCTGCCATTACATAAAGAAAGTATAACAAATACTTACATTAGGTACACTATATACCTACTCAACTCTCCCGACCAACATAACTATAGATTCTACAACTATGTAGTGACTAGTAAGTATAGCACCAAAAAGCAATATTATTTCAGAGGGTTTACTTTGGAGAGCACTATAAATACAGTTTGTATTATATGAAGTAGATTATTGGACAGAAACGAGCTCACGAACGGAGCAAGCTAAGGTAGGTTTGCCACAGGAGGTTAACGAAGACTTCCTAGCAGGCAATTAGCAAGGAAAGGAGCCCGAAAACAAGGCCCATGTATGTAGTAGTAGTTAATTGCTACAGCCCCACATACTAAATATAATCATGTGCAGATAATGTGGCTGCCATTCCTATTTACTTTCAAATACGTTGCAATAATAATAATGGGGAGGTCTGTGGACAAGTCCTTGCATTATTATTATGCTATAGACATATTATTTATTATTAACATTATCATTATAAATATTACATACAATCTGTAATTTATAATATAATAATAATAATAAAGAGTGAATGAATTGTTGTAAGTGTAACGGTAATAATAATATTTTTATTAATATGACAACTTGACAACATATTATGTGCTGTACAATGTGAGACAACTACATACAAGATATTATGTAAAATAATACATGCAGAACTTTGCATGGTAACTGAATGAATTTATTCTGGTCTAAGGTAGCATTCATGTAAAAAGGTACCCACGTGTAACCGTGTTATAGTGTTGGTAACTCACGTTTTCATAAAAGTGCCTACATAATGCAATAATGGATGAACATGTATTTACTATCGACTTGATCAGCTAACTCAACCCTACATGGCGTCAGAAATCAAACCGCTCAACACCTTTTCCAAGAACATTTCCATTCCTCCCTTTGTACTTCATGACCTTTTCGCCGTGTATACAATCAAATATCAATCAATATTCACGTGATGCCTGTTCACATTCTCTCTCAACAATCGTACTTGCAATTTCATGTCAATAGTTACAAAAATTTCATAAACTTGTAATGAATTTAATTCATAATCTTTAATAGTATATATTGATGTGTACTATAGTTTATTACTTAACCTTTGGAAAATCTAATTTCAATAAGTAACTGTGTAATAAAATTAAAAAATAATTGTAGTACGCCCATAAATTATTTTTTATATTTATTACATCTTGTTCTTATACATTTTAATGTTTTTCCTAGAATCAGTTAATAATTCTCGTTTAAAGATTATGTAAAGTGTTTTATGAATTATCAGATAATGAAAACCTGATTTTTAATACATAATCGATTACGATGGGTATACCTACTTATGTTTGCACAATACTACCAGCATTTTATAAAAATATTTTTTGTCTCATATAAGACTTTATTTGGCAATGGAAATAAAAAACGAGTATGTTGTGATTGTCATCCCAACTTTCAATTACTCTATGCATGTTGATAAACTGATAACACACAACCAGCAAAGATTTTTATTTACTGATTGATGACTTAATGGGGCTTGAATTGACTACTGTGCCTACACTGTCCCGCACTGTCAGTTCAAGGTTGCAAAGCCAAAGTCACTAAATTAAAAATGAATTCTAAACATTTGAAAATAGACATGAACACAAAATTAATTGGTGCACAATAATGTATAATGTTACTTTCTTTGGTAAATGCTGCTGCATTTGTATTTGAATCTGTATGTATATTTAGTTTCATAAGGAACCTGTATGCGAATGTCCGTCTGTGCGTCTCTCTATCTGCATAACTAAAAAACTGTTTGAGATAATGACTTCAAACTTCCTTTACGTATTTCAGTGGTCCACTGAAATGCTAATTTTAAATATGGGGTCAATTGCTCGATTCTTCATGACCTCTGACACATTCAATATGTTTTAGTATTAGTAACTGCAGTTACTTTTTGCTGTACGTAACGGATAGGATAGGTATATATTTACATTTAATATGAGAGTCAAACGTGAACATTCAGAATATTTTTAAACCGTATTTATAATATATGGAAGCTGTATAAAATAGATTATAGTTTTTAGGTTGCACTTGCACTGATTTAATTCCTTGTCCAATGTAAGATAATATGTTAAATCAAAACATGTTGATTTCAATTCCATTTTTGCTTACGAAACTTTTTTTCCTGTTTTACCAATGGTTTCAATTAGTAACAGTGACGTAGAAATCGACCGTACTATTAACAAGAATAGAGTTGTCAATTTAATGCAATTTTATACGATACGCAGTTAGAAAGACGTCCTTTTATGCAGCTATTAAATGTCTCACTAACCAACGAACTGACTGGACTGTTACGTAAAGTTCTTATGTAAACGTGTTAGCGCCCTGTGAAGCGGCATAGATTTTCTGAATAAAGAATTTAGAGTACCTACACCGACTCAATATTATTATTTTTCCAAATTAATTGCACGTCTATATTTTTAGACTTTTAATTGAGAAACATATTGACCGAGTGGAAGTATATAGAGATTTCGTTTGATGTGCTGGTTGGATGCATGTGATGTGTTGTGTATTGCTTTGGTATGGTTTATTATGGAAGTCATAAGCGTTTGATGGTAATTCGTGTTTGTACCTTTACGGTGTATAACACGATGTGCATATAATGGTATAATTTATACATTGCGTAATATAACTGCACAGTTGGTCCCTTGATCATGATCAAGTTGAGTGGCAACGAGGGAACGTGAATGGCTTTGGTTGGTTGAGTGAGTGAGTGCAGTCGAGTGACGTTTTGCCGACAAAGTCAGAAATGTTTTAATGGAATGAGTGGTCAGAATGCTCAAAGACTAATGGATGCTACACAAGGTCCTTAATAATACATCGTCGCGTCGTATGTTCTATGTGTACATATGAAAAGAACTATTACATTGACGGTCTACTTTGTAATGCTTCACTGAGCCATTAGTACTATTATTTAGTGTTGTGAGTCAAAGCAAAGCAAATTCTGGAATGTTTTTAATTTTACATAGGCGGTCAAGTCATGCCACTTATTGCAAAGCTTGTTAAAACGAGACATAATACGTCACCAGGCGGCATTAGCGATTCTAAGGTAATTAATTCTTTCGCTCTCATGTGATAATGTTCTGCTGATGTTTTTGCAGGTTCAGGAGCGGGGAAAAGTGGAACAAAACGAAAAGCCAAAGAAGGTCTCAACCTTAGCGCTCCCAGCAAATCATTAGCTTCCCTGGGTGAAAATTGTATCAGCTCGGATACGACAACGTCCGTAGCAATGATTGCAAGTGCTGGAACTGGAACTGCGGACGGAAATGTAGAGAATGGCTCCGCTGAGAATAAAAAGAGAAAGAAGGCACGAACGACATTCACTGGTCGTCAGATCTTTGAGCTCGAGAGGCAGTTTGAGGTTAGTGGACTATTTGCTATAAAACCTATTCCAAGTTCTACACTTTCAACTCCAAACGTACATGGAACAGTCAATTCTCTTCTGCTTATTACAATGTGCATATAGAATGCAGTTGGAACTTAGTAGTATATAGGGACATGGCGTGGTGTGCTCTTAAGGCTGTACACACGTCGTTCCTGGATATAAATATGTAAGTGTACCATCTCTGATTAGAGGTCTTTCCTCGTCGGCACGTTTCAATTGCAGATTACAGACCCTTTTAATTGTTAGATAACTACTATCTACACCCTAGCACACACACACACAGATAAACAGATACAATCCATTTATCGCTACGTTAATGTATGTGAATGACAATTAGTATCAATTGATCTGGAAGAAACATGCAAACAAGGCCATCTAATTTATACCTTGTTGTGATTCCTAGTAAATATTCGTTATATACTGATATATTCGTGATCTACTATCAAATATTACATTTTGATATAGCAAAATGAGTATTTAGTGTTAAATATAAACAGGAAGAAATTATATTTAGTTTGATACTGGAAATAAAGTGCCAGAGCTATACTTTGGCATTCCAGAGTACGCAGTTTTATGCACGGTTGCTCACACAAATTCACCCTATAGATGAAAGAAACTGCGGCCTCAAACCTTGCTTTTTTGTTGAATGATTGCTTTGTTACTAAATGTTCTCAATTGCCTATCTGTACTTTTATACCCTCTTGTTTGTAGATGAAGGGAATTTATTAGGTAAAAAGCAACCAACCGAACCCATGCATGCTGAATTGATGAATTAAAGACTGCATGTTGTATTGGTTATAAATGAAATGAAAAACATTATTGACTATAGTTGCAATTAAAAAGTAATCATAAAATATAATTATATTATTTACGTGAAAGGAATCGTAATCAATTGAATTACAGAGATAAATTATTAGTTACCGCTTATTCAATTGTTTCAAAGTAAATATTTTATTTTGCAACCTGAAAAACCGTTTGATAGATTGCTAATGAGATAATATTTGTACTAGTCATTGTTGCATTCTGAGATGATAATGTTTCTATTGCAGGTCAAGAAGTATTTAAGTTCGAGTGAAAGGAGCGCTTTGGCTCAGCTATTGAATGTAACAGAAGTTCAGGTACGTGTCGATTTTTTTAACTATTTAATATAATAACGATTTTCCCAGTGAGTAGTACAATGCCATGTATGGTCTCTTATCATACCGTCAGTCATTAAGTCATTAGCCTGTCAAATTACAACCTACTGACTGGTAGTTGATGAATGGTGAATGAGACCTACAGAAAAAGAAAAACATTGCGTGTAAACTGTACTGTTCCAATGCCATGCCGTCTATCAGAAACCACATGCTGGTAATTGCACCAGTCACTGTGTTAACTCACATAATATGTTTCTAAACTATTTTTCTCTAAACTGTATTCTCACATTAGCTACTTAGCTACCAATTATGTACCCTTTCCGACGATAAGATATATTACTGTGTCACTCAATATGACATTACGCAGTTCTAACTACAAAACATGTTGTCTTTGAAAGATTGAAACAATCAACAATTGTTTATTATTATATTCTTGTTGGTAAATGTGCTTTTTGCAACTAATTCTCATCCTTTAAAAACTTGTCCCAAATTAAGAGCGTTTAAATATGTTGTTCTGATTAGTATTATTACCACACATTTTGTATCAGAGAAAATGCCTGTATTACAGAACTACTGTATTACAATGCCTATCTACACAGTTTGGAACGTTACGAGGTATTCAGTATAAGTACCTCCAATTCTAATACTCGAATTGAAGAGATTTCACACATTTCCCGTTTTCTGATGAATTCATTGACATCATCAAAACACCATACTTGAGTTGAGGCTAATTGTTCCTGTGTATAATTGATTTCAATTGTATTTACACTATTTTATCGTTATCGGAGTACGTTGAGATACAATCTCTGATGCCTGTATAAAAATTCAGAGTATTTATTTATTTATTCCACAGATATCACCCTACCATATAGGTTGATACAATATGGGACATTTTTAACAACAAAAAAACTTACTGCGCATATTATTGCAATTTAGCTCTGAAGACCATCATTAAAACGGTGTTATCCTAGCCAGGTTGTGTAAAACTACCTGACTATAGAATATAATCCTAATTGTTTACCTGTTATGTAACACAGAAGCTGTTTCTCACCCAAAGGGGAATAATTTGATACCTTGCAACGTGCAATGTACTTGATACTTATTGCATTACATGATTATGGTGTATTTCTATTGGTAAGTAAATACACAATGTGTGTCCACAGTCATGCTCATAAATAAGGAAACATAGTCGTTTATCCCACTTGAGCTTTTATTCAGTGCTCACAAAGATTATTATTATATGAGTACTCGATGAGAAGATGTTATGTTCATCCAAATTTGGAACGTCTCACTTACATTACATTTATGTCGCCCATGAGTCAGCAAGCTTCAGCTCTCTCTTTATAGCTCTGCAATTTTCCTTAGCCATTTCGTGAGAAACGTCAAGTCAACTGTCTGTGTAGGTATATACATACATATATATATTGGTAAGGGCGAGAAAGACGGAGAGAGAGAGAGAAAAGAGTGAAGTCGAGCCGACAGTATCTGGAATGAAGGAACCTCAACCTCAAATGACTCTGTCATAACTCAAAGCGTGGAAAACTATCTTCAATTGTTATGCTCTGATGTGCCAAGAGGGCCAAGCCGAGCAGTCCATCCCACCTAACATTACCATTGGAATTTTATTACTCACTCATCTAAGGCCACGCACTTCTTGGTACGGATAAAGTACTTTCTTTGCTCCTCCTTGTACCAACAATCCGCTCCATCAGCATGCCACAGTTTACTGCTGCCAGCATTGCATTCTTCTTCCTATCCCTGCTCAACTACTACGACAACTACCAAGAACAATCTCCACCGAAAGACTTGTGCTGCTGCAAGATTATACTTGGTCCTTTTTGTTGTGGTACATTACATCAGATCCAAGCTCTGCTCTTCTTCTCTCCAGTCATTTCATCCTAATGCACACAAACACACCGTCACTTCTCACTCCCGGTCTCTCCTCAAACTGTCTGTAGACAGATTATTCTATTTTGCTGCATTTATTCACTTGAATGGCTTTACCTAGTATAACCCTTTGTGTCTATGTTGTGTCTAGTACGTCACATATTATAAGCACATCATGTAACATGAAAGTTGATCGTCATAAAGATTAGGACGTTGCAATGCCTGGGTAATATTATGATTATCATTATCTAGGTGACTACAGGTACCAGTTACAATTCACAACAGTGTTTCCACATCATAAGCCGTGTTCTTCCCCTATGGTTTCTTATTTGTTCCGTAAAAGCAGTCCAGAAGAACGTATAGTAATGTATCTAATACAGTTACTGGATGGAAATTAAAGTAGTTGGTAGTATTACACTACCTAGTAGTATTAGTAGAATGTCTCGCACTAAATGTTCTAGTAAATTCATAGCTTTATACTTATTAGACAATTTGGTAGGGATATATACGTGTGTTTAATATATCTTTTCGTGTAATGGCTGTGTTCGCAAAACTATTTTCTTGTGACTGTGGTTGGAGCAGATAAAGGATAAAGGTTTCACTTGAGCTTCATTCTAGTCGACCTGCTCCTATATAGCTCTTCCAGAGTAAAGCGACGTCTTTGTTCTCGAGCATTTAATTGCTTCTTGTGATGAAGCCTTGCCTAATCATTCCTTCGTAGTATCTGGGCAATTTATGGAAACTTTAACCTCCTCCCCTTTCTTCGAGGAGCTCCGTCTCTCTCTCTCTCTCTCTCTCTCTTACTTGATTATCTATCGGAACCTCATGTGGCCACATTTAGTAGGAACTGACTTCCCAGCAACAACGGACAATCTTATTAGCTTAACGTGAAGATTATTAGTACATGGTTTTACTCAACTTTGCTTTGTTCTTCGTCCTTTCATATTATACTCTTCCTATAACAACCTAACATTATTTATACACTTTCTTCCTATTTTACTGTACTTCTATTGCACACACAATGTTATATCAATTGTCCCTCTTTCTCCTTCACTCTTATATTATACAGATGGGTTTACACTATAGAAGACTTTCTATGTAATATATATTGCAAGGTTTGTCATAATATCTTGCCAGTGAGGTACTTATACATTTCATGGTGTTACTTTATTTTAGACGAGTATCACTATACATGTATGTTGGACTCATATAGCTATGAAGCATTAATCTTGACAAGGAAAAGAAATTTTTGACCTTTTCTTTCACAGTGGTGGTGAAATGTGCAGTAGTATTATACTAAGCTTGGGAAATACAGAATAATAAAATATGTATTCATTTAGCTGTGTGATATGTATCAAATAGCTACATTTACACTATTTACCTTATAATATAAAAGCATATATATATATATGTATACAATATAGGGGTAGTTGGTATTCCATTCATATTGTAGCAGTAGTAGTATGCATTTAATATATTATATAGAGGATGAGACATTGAATTTAGGTTACAGCCAAGAGTTGACAAGATAGTTCGCGAGTGGAGACAAGTTACACCATTATACAATTGAAATTTAAATAAACCATTTGTAACGGTTGAAAGAAGGGACGAAGTGAACAGTGACACTGTATTGTGAACCATGACAATTTAACATTTACAAAGACATCAACATGTCAACTGTGACACTGTGTTAAATAGTAGCAGCATAGTATAACTCCGCTGACTATATGTATTAAAAACTTTCGATTTTCTTTCTTGTAATATTCAAACATTGGCGGACTTCAAATTCAAACGCTGACAGATTTCAATTTCAAACATCAATGGAAGTCGCATAGCGTTATTTAGAATGCACTGTATACTCGAGGCTGTATTAACACAGTAGCCACTATATTAGGTCAAAGGTCATGAAGGAGTTGACCGATTGACCCCATCTACGAATTTAGCCTCACCTATGACCTTACTAGTATGTATACCAAATTTGATCAAAATATCTCGATCCGTTAAGTTATCGTGGTGAAGGACGGACAGACAGACGGACAGAATTGGTCTTCACATAAAGTGACTTCGTCCTTAATAATATTATGCAGTGTACTTCTAAAGTCTAAGTAAGTTCGCTCAAGTCAAGAAAATGGAAGGAAGCAAGTTGAAGGATGTCAAAAGAGCGAGAGAGAGAACTCAATGCAAGGATTTGTAATTTTCATTAGGTTTATTGTATTATCCTGCTATGGAGAAAATGGAAGGAATGCAAATCTGCAAGCCAAAGAGCATGATAATAGAGAAAACCCTCAAATATTTAGGCACATTTTGTACTTTTAGTATATTTTATGTTATGTAATAATAATGTGTGTGCGATGCAAATGTTACCCCTACAGTGTCTCCCAGTGAATATCTTAGTTTGCACATTTTTTTGTATTTTATTCAAGAATCGTTTAAGTTTAAATTGAAACATCCTCATCTATTGAAATATCACATGTTAGTCTTTGTGTCATTCTATTGCTACTCTCAGTTACTTTATTGTGAAGGTGACACAGGGAGATGTCTCGTAATTTGTTTGGAGAAATTGAATGAATTGATAGAAGCTTTGAGGGACAAATGTCTAGTGTCATGTGCATGGTGTGGGAAGAGTAACTAAAAAGCAATTGTGTGAATTGCGAGGTTAAAAGAGTGTGAAATGGAGTTTGGAATTTGTTGGGTTGGAGGGAACAGAAGCGGAAATAGAAATGTGAGTTCAGGCAGTGTTCTATTCACTATTTCGAGTGGCCTTATAACAGGAGTTGTATACCACTCAGGGAAACTGACTCAGGGAAGTGAAATATCTGTATATGACTGCAAATTTCTAATAGTATGTGTTATTCTTTTCAGTAGTGTTTGATGTGAGTATATTAAACTACCCGTATGTTTTTTCAATGTGATCGTACACTTTCAGTCAAAAATGACCTTGTTTTCTTGTACTATTTACCGTATGGACCGGATGGATGCATGAGGATGACATAAAATAAAACGCATTGCATACAAAAAGTGTGTGCAAAGCAGGGCATGTGTTCATGTATCATTTTCACAATGCTATGAAAAATCTAAAATAATTGTTCAGTCCATTAAAAAATTAATTTGAAGTGCCTAAATGCTAAATGTGGTGGAGGAGATCAATGAATACAAAATCATTTTATTGTGTCATTGTTGGTTCTTTAGTTTGGTTTATGTAACAGGATTGTTAGTATGCATTTATTTTGTATAGGTGGTAATGTTTTAATCATTCCAATTCCTTTTCTTTTGATGTTCACTATTTTTACCTCGTTTGCACTTTGAACAAGCATTGTATGTGTGTTTGTACATACATTTTGTGTAGCATTGTGTATTCTATGGTTTCTTTCGCAGCAGGCAGAAGCAAGTCAAGTAGCAGCAGTTGTGTCAGGTTCTTTCTTCTTTTGCTTTTCATTCGAACAACAACCATTCCACAGTATTAGTACCACTTCAAAATGAGAAACACGACAAAGTACGCTGGAATGTGTACACATTGGATATAAAATGTCACTTACTTGGAGAGAAAACTTTCAGTTTGAAACAATGTGAGGATTAGGATAAGTACAAAGGTTCTAGAAGCCTATTATTGATTAAAACTCCTTTGCTTGTTGCCAAAAGTAGGCATTTACTTGAACATTAATTCACTGTCAAATAATCAAAACTCCCACATCAATTGTTTTTCCGCATAGAAGTAAATAACAATGCAAATAAATTATAATACAACTTTTTGATAATATTATGCTTAAGTTCAACTTTATAAATATTTGTAATTAATAATTAGAAATAAAAATTGAAATGGTTTTATAAATCATTGTAGTATATGAAAATCTCCGTAAAATTGTTATAGATACGTACGCAAATATTTTATCGGTGAAAAAATTTGCCAACGCAACATTATTGATCGTATGATTGCCAAGATGTGCGATATAAGCATGTAATCCATAGCATATAAGTAATAGGAATAAAATCCAGCTCATTTTTTGTACATATGTGAGAAGATTATTTCTATCAAAAGTACAAGGTAACCACATGAAACGGTAAGACACGAGCCCAACTGTTTATTTAATACCCAGCTGCTAAGCTACCTGTGTGCTGGCTGAGTTAAATAATGTCAACTTCCATGACAATGTAAAAGTACGGTTTGGCTGACGGTAGTGGCAGTAACTTCTGCGGTAGGACTACAAAGAAAGAAGGATTTGAGACGAAATGCGTCGGATGCAACTGTATGCCCTTTGTGCTAGTAAGTTTGAATGGAACTATAAACAAAATGAAGTTTTATTCGGAAGTGTGTAACGAAGTAAAAGCAGGAGAGCGAAGGACTGCATACGTGTTTCAGACTGAAAGAGTTTTGCTCATCTTTATTGGAGTGTATATGGTGGTGGCAAAAACATTTGAAGTGAGAGGGAAAGTCATGAGAATGTAATACAAAGATAGAAAAGTATGTGGCATAGGCTGATTGTGATGGGGAATAAAGCCTTCCAAGCTTATGGTTCACTGATGGATCGAATATGTCTGAAATCGGAGAAACAAGGAGCAAGGAAGCATTTCTGCTCAACCTAAAACGCTTCTCCAGGGGGTTCCCCTTTTCTCTGCTTTTCTCTCTCGTACTAGTTCTACTAATATTCCTATCTCCTCTGCATTCATACACAAACACACATGCTTACACATTATATCATATAAGCTCTCGTTCTCCATCCCTTTTGGCTTTCCCTCGACTAAACGTATCCTCATGTTCTGTCACTACTGCTATTCTCTTTGTGTGTGTGTTCTGTGTACTTCATACAAGTACAGCTAAGTCTATTACGTATACTACATAGATTTAGATGGCTGAGCTATATTATAGGTGTATTCCTCTTGTCGTGGCTACATTTCCCAACTAACGTACGTAAAGTAGTCATTGTACACAGCTACGTGCAACATTTCCACTCCATTCCATTATAATAATACTGTAATAATATATACGAAACGAGGTTGATAGGTTCTACAGCGAGTAGAATGAAAACCAGGCACTGGTAGACACAAGTGAAGAAATAATACGAAAGTGAGTTGCTCTCACAACTGCATACTTATACTTAATAACTGTTTTGGCTGAACTGAGACAAGAAAAGGTATTGTAGTCGTATCAAGCTTTAGCTTTACTTCCATGTATAGGTAGTACTGGAGATGGAGAAAATGGAAAGTGAACCATGCATTTCTATGGTATTAAGGCTAGAGACTAGAAAGAGAAAGAAAATTTTACAAGTTTAAGTTTACTTGGTTCGGGAAGCCAAGTCAACTTCTCATACACATCTGTACTACTCTTCTCTTCTGATCTGACTGCCAACATTCATACGGAAAGTTCTTGTAACACAAGAACTACTCGAGCGACTCGTCTGCGATCAAGTTGATTCCTTCTTTTCTTTGTCAGACAGTTGAGCTGTGCAAGGCAAGCAATGCAATGCTATGAGGGCAAACTACCCTATATACTTGTAGCAGTAATAGTAATAATACAGATATTATAACTACATCATGTAGTACCAAGTAGGTATATTACGTTGTATATACTACATACTATTTATGTATAGGTACACATAATATACGTTCACATATAAAATATATGCTATTATAATGTATATAAGGTATGCAGTATGTAGGTATTTGGGATGGATAAGGTAGAGAGAGAAATACGTTTACAGATCTGTGGGGATAGTTGGGTTCCGACAACGAGTAGGATGGAATTTACTTTGGCTTTCCTACAATTCAGCAAAGTATTTGAGCATTGGTGGAATCGTATCTGTTGTAATAGAGCTAGTAATGGCTACCCTTTTCATTTCGCTTTTCTGTTTATATCACTCGTCTCCCCGTTCCACGCCAGTCCATAATAGAGTGGTGAAATAAGTATATATTGTAGTGATGCGATGGTGGATGTGGCAGTGGAAATCCTACAGTAACTTCCACAACTTCCAACAATCTATCTATCTGTATCTGAGACTGCTCTGCTTTTATTCTGCCAATATATTATAGCAGTCTGTGTCTCTTTCTCTGTGTATGTTCTCCGTTGTGTTGGAAGAGTAGAAGTGGGATCTGTAGTTCCTGTCTAAATATGCTACCGAGAAATGAAGCAATAGTTGCTGCTGCAACGAGCAGAGTAAAGAGGAGACGAAGAGTTGCCATTATTTCCAAGAGTAGGAAAGTGGTGGTGGGAGCGGAGTACATGCAGTCGTGGTAGTATATACATTCGGTGTAGTACTTGAACCGGGGAAAGGAAACCGTAGTCCCTGTTTAAATTCGTATAGAACTTTGTCCTCTTCTTAAATCATCACATCCTCTTTCTTCGTGCACTCAACTCCATTTTCTCTGAAATGTAATCCTTTCCCTCACTCACTCAACTTGACGTGCTTCCTGCCTCATCCAAACACAACTCTGCTCAACCAACAACCTACACTACCGTCGTCTTTCCATTCTTCACAAAAACAGTTATTACATTGCATCTTTGAACGAGTGCATTGTATTTCTTCTCAAATAGTTTTACATCAACGGGAAAAGAACGCTGTAGTGTGTGGAGGAACCTCCTGCACCCAAAAACTTTCTATTTCTGTCCTTGTTGCTACTTTGGGGAATGCGAGAGTCTTCACTTCTTTCTCAGGTTGAAGTGCATTCTATTCTGCGAGAGAGAATATATAGTGCGAGACTGTTTAATCTCGAACTGTAATATCACATACTTGAGTCTTTCTCTGACTCGTGGTCAGTTCCGCAACATGCGATCGTTTCAGGAAATAAAATAAAAGAATTGCTTCCAGTGGTTTATGCTGAGAAATCATTGTATGTGCTAACACAACTAGTTCATTCAAGTTTTACCGTCATAAATTACAACTTTTACTTGATTAAAGGGCAATAAAATAAATTTTCCAGCTCAACCAAACAAATGTTGACACTTACTTATTGGGAGCAATCAATTTCTGAGTTATATCTCTACAGTTAACTTGATTCAATTTCTCAAGTCATAAAATCGCAATATATAAATTGAAAAGTACATTTCTGGCCATAAATTTTTATTCCGTTTTATTGGTCACATCGTATGTAAAATGAAGTTACTTTTTACAGTTTTCTTTAAGTACAGAACTAAACACTAAATGTGACAAATAATAAAATCCATTCATAATCTCTTTTTTCCTGAACAAAAAATCATTCCCGAATATAGCATTTTAATCATTTATGATGAAATTGGATGGCATATGAAATGGAAAACAAATGTTCATGGAAAAGCAGCGTGGTATAAATATTAGCATTTCACCCCACGACTTTCTCCTTTTGTCAATTACGGAGCGATGAAGGTTTTCGCATGCTTGTTGAAATACGAATGTTAGTACGTCTAGTCAAATACAAAGCTCTGGTTGTGTAGGGAAATGTTGGGAAATAGTTTGAGTTTGTGAAGCAGTTATATTCTAAATAGCTTTTGTCCTACTCCGGATATAAAATTACATGGAGAGTGTATATAAAAGAAGTATATAGATTCTAATCTCTGCCTTTATGTGAAAGAAACTGGGAGAGCGAGAGAGAGAGAGAGACAGAGAGAGAAAGTAAGAATATAGAGTGGAGAGCAAGAGCCATAATCTGACATCCTAATGCAGATGGATGGAAGGCTAATTATGGGCAAAGCTCGGCATGAAATGATTCGAATGGAGCCACGAAATTCACATTATAGTATTGTAAAGATGTGCAGTTCTACAGACAACAGTAGCTTAGCTTTTCGTATATAGCCAAGAATGAGAGAGACAGAACAGAATGGTTTTGTATTTACATAGTCTGCCAGAGGGACGGTTTGGTTTCGTAACTACTTACCACCAGTACAAACGATCCTCATGTGCTTTCCACAGCTAACTAACACACACATACACACTGTAGACTGCAATGCATGGACCCTGAGCTTAGCTGTTGAGTATATCATTACAATTCCACGCTTGCTACATACGTTTATTCGTTCAGACAGTAAGTGTAAGGCAGTAGTGTAGTATATTATCGCTTTAGTGAATAGACTGAAAGAGTTGCAGTGGAGTAACTAAAGAGTACTAAGGGAAAAGGAAAGCTGAGACTGAATCCACAAATGGAATTGTACGTACAGCCAGCACTACACGGTAGTAGTAGTCATAAAGGTAGTAGCAATAGTGTGTTATAATAGCATTATGTTTGTATATTAAGTGCGAGAACTTACTGCGGCTTCAGATGCTTGAAACAGACGCTACGCTACGGACTTGTAAACGAATCATGATGGCAACATTAAAGAGTTCGCCTACACTCTGCACAAACCATGCCTTTGCTACACAACCCGATTCTATCCCATCCGGCCGCCACAGTTAACAGCCATTTCCCCAACAGACTTCTGTCCACCCGTAAAATCTTCCGCCAACGCAATGTATTTGTACGAGGCATTCTTCCTCTATGCATTTGGAAATATTTACTGCAATTGCTCAACTCTTGTCATTGCCAGTGACAACCACAGTCAACGACTGTTAGACAACTTAGGTAATTATAAGAATTCTTCCGCTACTTTGTTACATCCGTTTTACAATGGCATATTTTTACTTGGTATATTATTGCCATGTATCAGTTTGTAGGCTTTTTATTCTTTCCAATGTGAAAGATAAAAATATCTTCATAAAATGTATAATAAAATAAAATCTTCATTGTCAATTTATATGTAGCCATTTTCTGGGGGATCCACCCTGCAGGACTCCTAATGAAATACTAATTACTAATTACCTCGTACATTAGCACCTTATTATTGATTATGTTAATCTGCATTAATAGTAATGCAGATTAATATAATCTATTGTGCAAAATATAATAATATATTTCCCATGCATGTTTAGAGACATTGAATAATAGAGTGGATCTTATTTTTGTACATTTACTACCATGGTGAAAGAAAGTCTGTCAAGGATGGTTGTCTTATTATTCCCACCCTATTCTATCTCGTCTGTCAACGCTATACGCGGTTTAAGTGTTGTAAAGGCTGCAACACTCACAGTCTACAATATTACTACGTACGATAAGTATTCCCAGCCGAAGCACGAAGAAAAGCTTCGTGAGGAAAATGTGGAGTCAAATTCTGTTCTGGCATATATCTATTACTGCTATTCATGAGTTTGTATGGTAATACTAAATATATTTTGTGTGTGTGTGGAAGTGGTAGGAAGAATTTGTTTGGTTACACAGAGTTCAGAGCATTTAGTTGCAAATAGGGGAAATAGCTTGCTTTTGCTTACAATTAGTCGCCGTCAAAAGCGAAAATGTGAGGAGACGAAAGGAAAGCAAACGAGGCAAAGCTTACTGCAGTCAACACTCGACATAGCTCTTACTTATAACAAAATACAAAGCCTGGTATACTTCTAAAGTGTATATGTAGTAGTAAAATGTTAGCCAGTGTTAAAGCTAGAGGAGAAGTAGTGCAGTGGTAAAATAGAAACACACGAGGAAGAATATTGAAAGAACAGAGCAGTAATGCTCGTAGTGGCTGAAACAGTTTAAAGATACTTACTCACGAGTACTTACGTAATGTGCAGTTGAGGTTGAGAACATGTTGTAAGTGTAGTGCATTGTATACGGATGGTGACTGTGGTATGTGCCTATATCTTTGTGCTTTAAGTTATTGCAATGCTATGCCCTGTACTGTTGAAGAACCGTACTATATGCACTATGTGGTAAATACGTGTACACATGTGTTAGTTGAGAAATATTATACCCATACATTATATTACAGAAGAGCCCAACAGTTCGGCAATACAGCAGCTAGCATAACGCTGTGACTCTTGTGTGTGTTTGTGTTGAATATATGGAAATAAAGTATGTGTACTTATGTATATGTGAGGGAAGCAAGTAACGGAAAATAAAGCAGTAATAAAATCTAGTCGGATGTAGTGAGTCGTTGTAGTAATGATAGTAATGGTAAACTTGAGTGTGTCGACTATGCATGTACCATTTTAAGCTGAGCACTTTAGATCTTACCCGCATCCCTTGGTATTATGTTTCTTCGCAGGAGAGAAAATAGTTCACTTGACGCAAACCCATTTAGTCTCTCCGTGTGGCAACTGTATTAATATACTGATTTTTCCTTGATTCCCTTTTGTGTTTCTACGTCCGGCCTTTTATCCCGTATACTCAGTTCAACTCACGACACAGACTCTCTAGACCTATTTCGGCTCTTCCATTGCCTTATCTTGAACCAATTTGTCACGAACCAAACTCAACTGTCGAGTTTTCCAAACTTCCAACCAACTTTTACGATGCGCTCTGCAATTTGATTCAACTTGTGTGTGTGTGTGACTCCCTTCGTCTAATGTGTAATCCGTCTCTCAGTTATTGTGACTGGTGAGTTGAGACTCTAATGTTTTATAAAAGCAATGTGTGGCCATGGACATCCCTCAATGCATTGTTTATACGACTCTCTCTCTCTCTCTGTATGTCTTGGATGTGTTTAATAGGAGTGGAAGTTTGGAACGGTATTACTTCTTCTTTCGAAGCAGGAGCAAATGCTATATAAATAAGTACGCTCATAAAGTGTAGATTTTATACTGACATGAGACTGTAACTCATACACTTTGCTTTTCTAAGCAATTGACCATCAAACAAAACTAGTGATTTCGTACTGGTGTAACTACCAAATAAAACCTTTGTGTGTTTAATTGCATGCGTTCATTTGAATTGTATCCTTCCTTATGCCTTCTTCCTGTGTGATAATAATGATGCAAGGAAACAATTTACAAGGCAATCGTCGGATCCCATTTAGTTTATACTGGCGAAAATGTTCGCAGAGGATAATCAATGAAAATAAATTTTGTCATTTCACTAATTTAGACGCGCATGATTTTGAAAGAGATTACCTAGGAGGGAGGTTTTTATTTTATTTCGGAGCTACTATAGTTGATTGGTTTCAGGGGTTTACAGGATCAGCTTAAAAGAAAGAAATTACAAGTAGGAAAAAGTAGAACATTTTTAGTTATTCATGCCTGAAATGTCATTTATGGAACAGCATGTTGTAAACGAAATGTTTTCTTTCATTTCTTGGGTGTAACAAGTCGTAAGAGCTGCCAGTCATTTTTGCTTCTGGAAAAACAAGACGACACTAATTCCTTCCTGGATTTAATATTTCAATGTTTCTAAAACTGTCTGTCTTGTTTTTCTTGTACTTATTTCAGCTGGCAAATTAGGTACTTCAATTTAATATTTATAGGCATTCATTTTTCTACTACGTCTTAAAAGCATATGCTCATGTCGAATAAAACAGAAGGACTTGTTTAAAATTTTATATCAATTACATGTAATTGCAATTAAAAAATATTATTCATAATTTTTGATTTTCACATTATATAACAAAATTCTCAATAAAGATTCGTAATAGATTTTTCATTTAAAGTGTAGTACTTTAGTGTATACTATTTCTTTGAAGTTTATAGCTAAACAAATTCTTTTATAGTTTCCGTGTACTATTTATGTACCGTTTAAAAATATATTACTTATGCAGAAATATTAAACGTCCAATTTTCTATGATACATATTTATATCTGGTTTCACAAAAAAGAAACTCTCATGGACAATATTCATGAATGAATTTTAATTCGCATGAATGATTGAGTCATTTACGAAACTCTATATAGACTACAGTGTATTAGTAAAATTCTTACAACAAATTACCCAAATACTACACATTTAAAATATAAATACACTACACACGATGACATGATAGATGCGGGAGTGAAAGCACGTTGTGTGTTGTCTCATTCATATAAAGTTGTTAAACATGAAAGGAAAGGTCGATATAGAGGGTTCCCCTTTGCCAACGTCAATCCCTTTGATAGCACGGAAAAAGGCATTCTGTGCATTGATAGTAGTAAGAGGATGAGAAAATTATGCAAACGTTCGTACATAAGATTAAAGAGTTTGTAAGCAAGCTGCGAAGAAAAGTCTAGGGTCGTAGTGGTGACAACTTCCTTGGTAGTTTTAAAAAACCAATATTTTAACCTACCTTCATATTTTACTACTTTACAAATTGACTGAATAGCCGTAGACATAATGTATCCATTTCGGACATAATTTATATTAGTATCAGCCTTTGCCCACACAAAGTCCCATTTGAGAGAGTGAGATTCTCCATGTGCCAAGTTGCAACTGAATGGAACGCCAACATGTGTGAAAGGATAATGGATGATTATTGATGAACGCTCCATTCCTCATTGTATTCTTTTGGTTTGGTTTGGATGATACGCACATTTCGTAGGTAATCTACACTTTGTGTTATTACCAGACCCTAAATGTATATAGTCATCACTTGCCCGTCTCTAACAAGTCGTCTCTTTTCGATAATGACTCTTGTTTAGTTGTCGTGCTGAATAATAGTAATAATTTGTGATGGAGCCAAATTTTCGCCTGTTCAAATGCACGCAGGGTCTGTGGAGTAAATCAAACGTTTCAAAGTTTCTGTGTGTGTTTTGGTTGGGTGGAGTTGAGCTAGTGACAATCAACTCCTCACACACAGTCTACCAGTGTCAGCAACTCTTTAGGCTGCTGGCTGGTAGAAAAGAGACGAAGAGAGAGACTTATTTGGAACAAGGACGAAATCTGTGCGAGCTGGCAGGCAGTCTGGTTAAATGAGCAAGTGTCCATCATCATTATCACCAGTGTGTTATGCTACATATGCACTAACACAGCATAATCATGATAATGATGTATTGTAAGAAAAAATACCTATGGGTGTGTTTGTCTACGTGGGAATCCAACTAATGAATGACACTAATAGGGAATTCCTATATGGTGCAGCGATTATCAGTCGGCAAACCTTCTTCTCCACTATTTCCATGATGATGACTATTTTTAAGTATTTAATAGCTGCGTCGTGAATAAAGTACCATTTTATCACCAACAGTGTCTCACTAATATTTTATTATGTAAGCTAAGCTGCTAGCGTGTGTAGCAGTAATATTATGTGTTTGTGTTTGCTCTTAGTGGCATAGCCGTCTCTCTGAAATGAAAAGCAGTAAGTGGGATGAATGAAGGGATGCATAATACTAATAATATTATTATTATGGTGGATGTCTGTGTATGTGTGACTGACGATGCGGTTGTACAACAATAATGGTAAGTACATGCAGTATTGTATTATCTGTGTGTACAGTTCAGTTGTGGTTGGAAAGGCTAGTCAAGAAAATTCTAACGATGCTAAAGCAGAAGAGACGAGACAAAGAGAAGAGCAACGAAGAAAGACTGCATAAACTATAAACTGAAATGGTTTTAACATCCAGTCCTTTTTGGTTGGTTTAATCTTTTGTTAGGAAAAGGAGTTTGGAATAAATTCGAAAATGGGATCTTAAAACGCTCTCCGAGATTTAACCGAGATAGTCTGCTGCGAGAGAGAGTGACGGAGTAAAGTATTCATTCAACCATCCATCCATCTACATGTATTTACACATACAACGGGAGTAGTATCAATATAATCTTTGTATAATGGGTAATACGCTTATATAAAGACATTTCCAGCCTCTCACACAAAAGTTGTTGGCTGTTGATGATAGCATTCACGATGACGACCAACAACCAATGTGTTCTGCTTTCCCTGGTGATGGTGGTGGTGGTAGCAGTCGTGTGTGCTCTTTGACGGTGTACATACATACCATAAATGTATACTCGCTATACCCGATGAAGATAAAAACATTTTTCGTATTTTCTGCAAATAGTAAATGTATAGCGAGTGGATTTGGTGCGAATAAGAAGGGCAGAGCATAAAGGAGCAGCGAGATTCTGAAAAAATAAGAGTTGTAGGAGGAGAGCTAGTGAAATTCTCGGTGCGATTAATGTGTGTATATTGCTCATGTCGGAGTTTCCGAAACCCTCAAGTTTCTTGCTGTCTTCTCATCCTTTCAAATGTAGCAGGGAAGAAGAAGAGAGCGAGAGAGACTGAACTCAAATGACATGGGCTCTTGGCAGCCAACCATTTGCTCACCATGTCATCCGTCTCCTGCTTTTTAATGCACACTTCCATCACCAGCACTTTACGCCATTCCTCAATGGAAGATAGTGCAGAATAAAAAGTATCATGTCTTTACCTCTCTCTTCTCCTTCCAAACTAGACTTGTCTTTCCATTTTCTATATGTATCGAATTTTCCATCCTCCACATGTAAAGCTACTCTCTCTCTCACACACACACTGTTCTATGTGATACCACATGATACCCCTGTTTAGCTAGTTCACACCGAAGTATTTTAATATACCACAATCACAAGAGGATTACACTCTTACCTCCTCCAACTGAATATGAGTGCGGCAAGAATCTTTCATTTCGTAAAAGACTTCAGTGACACTACTGAGAACATTCTGCTTTTATTTCTATTACTTTATTCCACAATACAAAATTCATGTAGGTATATATTTAGTATGGAGTTGTTTAGCATGTAAGTATAGTAGTACATAGTATAATAGGAGCATTATCTAACCCACTCTTTTAGAAATACTACAAGCCATAAGTCTTACAAACACCCAAAGTTCACACGGCAAACCCTTTGTGCATATTTAACACTCACACTGTGACTAAACACAAAACACACCAATGCATAAAAAAGCTACACATTTTTTGCATGTGGAATAACGATGCAGAGTGAAGATGCTTAATGAGATCCACTGTTTATTATAATATTTAATGGTATGATGGCATCAATGTACACTATTGACGCACAGAGGGGCTTTTGTTTTACACTGTTACCTCCATCATTTAGTTTTTCTTGCCACAGTGCACATGCAGTGATAAATTAAATACTTGCTCTTGGAATACGCAGCATTACCACACAAGTTAATAGTGTTTAGTGCACGGAGCTTCTATATTTATTTACCGTGGTTGAATTTCAATGAACAGAACATATTCTTATAATTGTTTTGTCGGGAATGAGTTGTATATGTGTGAGAGAAGGGCAAGTGCAATGGGTTGCTAATAGCTGAAGCAGATATGTATCTAAAATACCGAAGTAAGTAAGTAGGCAAAACACATCTAGTATTTATACGATCCGACCCTCGATGTAGTTCCTATTTGTTATGCCAGTCGTGTGCATCCCTAACGTCATTTTGTCTTTAATGGTCACCAAAAAACTAAAAGTCATCCTCACTTACTCATCAATATGGCATCCCACGGTCCTCCATCAAATTCATTACTGCTATAACTATCCCTGTGGATGAAAACTCTATATGTACTGTTAGAACTACCTAGGTAGTCGGCATGTAATCCCCCTTTCTTATATTATGTGTGCTACTTTTATAATACATCAGATTATAATATGGCTGGTGGTGAATGAACAGTGCTGAGTCTTTTCTGTCATATTACTATTATAATCCAACACGTCAGTTAGCAGTTAAAGCGGCACCGAGCTCACAAACTCACTATACTCAGAGTCTGGTCCCCAATTTCCTTGCATGCTATTATCGTTTCCACGATGACGTGCTCATTTATTTTCTCTTGATCAGGAAACCTGTTCTTTCACTCATTAGGTAGTCGAAAGTCGACATGAACTCGTACTAACTTACATGTTCACATTATCAAGTCAATACGGAATTTTGTTAAATGCAATCTAAGTATTTTCCCTATATCATTTAAACTAGTGTATATTAGAGACGTCAACCGGTTAACCGAAAGTTAGGTTAACCGGAACCGGAACCAGGTTCGGTTCCGGTTCGGGCTCAGAAATTATTTGTAAAACAGGTTCCGGTTTCGGTTCGGTTTCTAAAAACGTCGGTTCCGGTTCGGTCCGGGTTCAAGACGTCCGGTTCCAACCGGTTCCTGCTCTAAACGTTGGTAGTAACTTTATTAAAAG
>JABASD010000502.1:0-71774 GCA_019776165.1 Pogonognathellus flavescens
TTTTCGTCACTTTAAACATTATAGATTTCGTCAATCTCAACACGTAATTTTTTCGTTCGTCAAATTCAACGAAAAAATGGCCTTTCGCCAAATTCAATTTCGTCAAATTCGATCACAACCAACATAACATATAAATAATAAAGTTCCCTCTGAATATTCTTCAGAGCTAATAAATACCTTGACTTTTGAACTCGCTCTCTTACCCCTGTAGACCACTACACCCTGCCTGCTACTACTATAACCATCCTTCTTATCATTTTGCAGTAATAATTGGTTTTTTTTGCCGCTAAGATGTTAATTTCCTATTTTTAAATATTCACACATCAAGTTATACACTGTACACGTACACTGTAACGATAAAATGGGGTGGTAAGAATTGTTGATTATTTCTACGATTGTTTTTTTCTTTGAATCCAATAAAAGATGCAGTGCTAATGAAACGTATGTATAATTTTATCTCTCAACCGCCTTTTACTCTCTGTTTACTCTAAAGTGTACAATATTATTCTAGAAGAGCTAATTTTACCACTGATAAATGCATTAGTATAACTTTGCATACCATAGACACAGAGAGACGTGTGTTTTAGTAGTTGGTTCATACTGCACCATGTACAATTGCAGGGAATAATATTATTTGCACATATACAGATCTAAATGCATAGCCGACAGATAATGTAATTAATACTTTGCAGACGTCTGTAGTTTTAGCTTTATATATGAAATGTATATGGTACTTGTAAATCTCATGCTATATCAGTCATATCAATAATGCATCAGTTGAGATTCACCATTACTAGACTGTTGAGAATTGACTTTGTACTGTAAACTGCAACAAAGTGGTTTGAATTTGAACGTAGATAATATTAGCAGTATTTATTAAGTTACTTAGCACTTTGCTTCAGTTCTTGGCATTTACTCTCTCTTCTATCTCTCTCGCCCTCTTTTAAAGCGTCATATCATTTGCTCCAATCTAATGAGATCCTAATGACTACAAAAGCCTCGTGTAAAAATCAGAAATAGGAACGACGATATCTATAAGACAAATCGCTATAGAATTTTGTGATTGTTCAGTGTAACAAGTACTAAAGTACTGTGGTAGTTGCATCGTTTGATAGTAAAACTTGTAATAGTATCTGTGTAATATCGTAATGGTATAACGGATGATTCAGATTCGATTCGACTACTAGTAGTGTGATATCCTTAAGTGTAATTCCTTTGTAGGCAATTATAGGTAAGGTAAGTTAAGGAAGAAATTTAATTTCTTTGTACTTTATTGTTGGTATCATGTCAAGTACTAAATAACTTGAATATTTTCACCCGTTTGTGTGTGTGTGTGGTATATTGTGAGGCAGGAGGGGAAACAGAGTTAATATTATTCAGAGTGGAAGTAAAAATGAGGTAGTTCAAATAATTCTTTGTGGTAATCCGAGGTTGAAGTTAAAGTAAGTTAGGAAGGTAAGTTCTACTACTATTACTAGCATGAAAGTGTTGGACAGCATGGGTTCCTGAAGTTTCTTTAAGACTCTACTACTAGGGAAATAAATATAAGAAAGGAGGAACATGCTCAAGAATAATATATTCATGTCAAACGCTGCACAGAAATAGAACTACTGTGAAACGCTTTGCTATACAATGAATTGATGACGAACTCTGAAGGATCTTTACAATAGAATGGGGTTACGAAATTAAATATTTAAAGTACATCAGCTATTTAGTTTAATGTTATGCTATTCCTCTTCTCTATCCCATTCGTTCTACATTAACAAACTGAAAATACAATAGAAATTATAATATCCTCATGAATATATTTCGGTAAGGTAAGTAAACTACTAAATTATTTTATAGGAGGTATAATTCTTGTATGACAATCTATCTAGTACAATGATCTTCAGTCACTGAGCAAACTAAACTACATAGTGAATCTCTGAAGTGTAATAATAAAGGAAATTGCACACGTCTACAA
Source organism: Pogonognathellus flavescens (assembly GCA_019776165.1). NCBI lineage: Eukaryota > Metazoa > Arthropoda > Collembola > Entomobryomorpha > Tomoceridae > Pogonognathellus > Pogonognathellus flavescens. Next base: position 1,964 of record JABASD010000502.1, read on the forward strand.
AATCCTATAGCCTTGTTGATATATGATGAAGAAGTATGGTCTGGAATATTTGTTTAAGTTTCTACACAGTTTTGAAATTTCTGTTGAATTCTGTGTGTGGTAAGGCAGAAAGAACTTTCCCATTGTACAATATACCTTGTCACTGCATAAATTTCGCGTATAGTTTTACACATTATGCTTCACAATGCAAATTATTCTCATCATATACATAAAAGTATTCTAGTAGTATCTGTAGTAGTAGCCTTCATTGAAAGTAATTTGTATTCATTTTTCTAATTGCTGTATTCAAACCTTATTAATATCAATAACTTCATTGAAGCAGACTGGGTAAGTATGTTGCACTTTTATTTATCTCGCTGCAACAGTGATGTCTTGCATGTATGTACTTGTAGTATGTGTATATACAAATTGTAATTTAAAAGAAGTTAAAAGAATTAGGCCAGGAGATGAAACTGATAAAAAGTGTTAAGCTGTCTTTAACTCCTTCTTTCACGGTAGCACGCAAAAACTCACTCATATGAAATTTGTTTACTTGTAAACACAGTAAAAACTGACTACTCTAAATATAATATTTACATTACACTATACTACATGCAACAGCCTATGCAAAAATAATTTCTTATGCATCAACAAAAGTCTCACTTGCCAAATATGCACTATATACAATCTTAATATAGGTTTATGTCCTGCCTCATGTTTTAAATACAACTTAAAACCATTTTATTCTTATCTCCACAAATATTTATCGTTTATGTGTACCTACTTCTACTTTTCTCACATTTATAGCAAAGGCAACAACACTGCAATGTGAGATACCTACTAAAATGCTAATAATATATTTGTAAATGAAAATGATTGCATTGTAGTAGATAAATTCCTGTGTTTTGTCCTGTATTGTGACACTCGTTTTTGAGTGTAAATTACTAATGTAGTTAAAAGATGTGTAAGTGTTTGGGTATTTGACTTACCTTTGACGTTTCACAGCTAAAGATATCTCGTTATCAGTTATGACAAATGTTTGAGAAGCTTGTTAGCCACAATTTACCACTGCACTGCTAACTTAACCAGCAAACTGTCAACTGTATTATTATCCCAACTCTTCCTCGTCGAATCATAACGGATTAATAAAAAGGCCATGAATACTTATGACTTTCTTTATGGAGGATTTGCATAAGACCACAGTACTACTCATTTTAATGTAAATCTAATGTAATCACTCAGATAGGGGAAAAAGACAGAAAAGAAATTACAAGCATACAGTAATACTTTCATACCGCACTTAACCCCACAAGGCATAGACTAGGACACTACACCCAATGTTATCTCTATGAGGAAAATCAATTCAAAACACCACATTAATATAATGTACACATCCACTACGTACACCGCACATAATACGAATAAATAATACACTGATAATGTAGTGCAGTATGTGCATACGAGATATAAACTCATTAACCATCTTGCCCTTATTTACATTTGGTGTGCCTACACACAATTATTGTAATACTACAGCCATAGTGTAATTTGTAACACACGAAATATTCTACTTATTTAATATAACCATGAGCCAACATATAAAATGTAAATATGACTTAGGCATATAGACTCATACAGATACTGCGGTTTTATTCAACGTAGTTCGACCGATGTATTCTATTGTGTTTGTATTGCGTTTGTTTGTCTTCTATTTGTATTTATTGTAGTAGATATTTAGTATTGGTAATTGAATTTAGTATTAAATAGGTTTAGTTACATAGGAATTATTACTAATGTAAATTATTAGTAATTTTGTATTGTATGGATTTATTCATGTCAGAGTGAGAATAGTCATCATAATATTGCAAACGCATAGCATGCTTTTATTTAATTAAATATTGCGTAGTCATTAGTTAGTCTCATTTGCATTACCTAATTATTAATCAATGATGATTTCAATGCCTGTGAATCAGGAAAATAATACGATTGTGTGTGTAGGAAAACAAGCTCTAGTTTTACTAGAAACGTGTGTGTGTCTATAGATATGGTACTAGGCTTACTTACAATAAATAAGTAGTTAGCAAAAGTCATGTGTATGAAACATGACAAGAGAATGGTATTTTAATCCTTATCGCGTATTAGAGTGCAAGTAAATAATGTAAATTACAAGATACCCGAGATAGGATTTTTTTCATGGAAAAGAAGTTGACCGTGAGCTTGGTTTTGCTGTAGTTCTACAGGTATTTAGCGTGTTGTTGTGGTGTGCAAATCCCTACTGCATTTCCCTTTATAGCTGGCTGCGTTTATGTAAGCTACTACAATAAGTAGCTTTCCTTTACCTATTTACTTATAAGTAGTATTTCTTGAATGACTAATAAAGGACGATCTATTATTGTTTTGAACTTGTATGAAACACATAAACAAAGAATTCTTGCAAGAGCGCTGTTGATAAATATAGTAGTAGTAGGTAACTTACCGTATGAGAATAATATTGAGGAAAATTCGAAGATTTTTAAAAGATGTTGTTGCACAATGAGTTAGTTAGAGCTTTTTCACAATTAACTGCCAAGAAAATAGTTTAGTAAAAATTTTATCTCAGCAATTACATCTTGAGAAAACGTGTATTTTTCCGTGATTCGCTTGGAACAATGGTGATAGTGATAAAAGGTTACGATATATTACTATATTGACAGATGCACAAAAACGAACTTCACTCTGACAATAGAGTTATTTGTTTTGAAAGGTAAAAACTGAGAAATATCTGTTTGTGTATGAGTAAAAGATATGTTATCCTTATGAACAGAAGAAATGTGAATGAGACATAAAGGTTGTTATGAATAATAATAATAATACGATTGTAATTTTAAGTAAGGTAAGTTGAACGTAAGGCAGGAGCAACTGCAGCAGCAAAACTACATGCTGTGTGTGGAACACTTTCGTTTACAACGAATCAAGGTTGAGCCAGAGTACTTTTCCAGACTTAGTAAAGAAAAACAAGTGAAACTTGGACAGGCAACTTTAAGTGGTATCTCCCAATAAGTCCTTGCAATAAACTATCAGTAGAGTTTAGGAAAATACTGCCCAAGGGTATCCCTCAACTGGACTTGAGTTTATTACACACAGCGAATGCCTTTTCTTCTTATTCCACCAGCATTTATATTCAGCCTGCTAAAACTCCACAAACAGTTCCACGAGCGATTAATAATTGATAATGACAAGACGGCCAGAAACGACTTTAGCAATTAACTCTTTGAATGAAAATAAATCCAAGCTTGCTGTTGCAGATTATTACTTAGAGAGATGCAAATTTTGTAAACAGTAAACACTTTCCGTTGTTTCTTTCTTGGCCACTATAATATTTTGTTTACTCGCACTGTCATTGGCGACTGTTTACAGTTTTAAAATAGGATTCCTGGAATGTTTCCATCCTCATTTTCGTTTCCTTTACGGATAGCCTTATGGTTTTTTGTTTCCGATCCCTTTTCCTCGTGTATCGGGAAGCCTTTAGTAGTAGTAGTGTCTGCAACAACTACACGACACGCCATTGTGACTGTACCTCCAACTTTTGCACTAATACAAACATTACAATTCCATATCCACTTCCAATTCTCTGCTTACTAACAAAACTTCAAAACTCACACTTAAAATAATGAGTAGTATATCCAACTATATTTATTCTTCACTGTGTTATGATTACTACTTGTATTTCCTTTATATATTATTCCATCAACTATACGAGTAGTAGTAACTTCTTTCCATATAATTCAGATTATGAACTGTGACGCTTGTTCTATGTAGCCGTTGCGCTGAATTGATTTGATTTGTGTATATTTCACTTCCAAGCTGTGTACTCTGTTCTTTTACACCAAACACACTACAACAATAAAATCCTAAAGAATGACTAATGTTGTTTCTTTCTTTGTAGTTAAGTATTTCTGGTGATAACTACAATATACTTCTGTGTATGTATTTGTTTATAGTATAGACGCTGACTCAATAATAGTTCCAAACAATTCTTGTGTGTCTCTGTCTGCTTCTATTTTCGATTATGGAAATCAGTCCTAAAGATAAGCAGTACTAGTGGACGATTCATCCTAAAAGGCAGCTATAGAGCCAAGTAACTTGAGTCACCTCAGCCGGAGTAGTAAAATAGAATGTACTGTGGAAACAAGTGTATTGTCTTTTCATGTACACTGGTATATACCATAACTATATTAAATATCACATGTATATCGTCCCTACTACACGCAGAGGTGGTAGAAATACTTATTTATTGTAAAGAATATTATAACCAAAGCCAACTAACAGCTCTATGAGAGAGATGCATTATTCTCCCTATCCAACCCTTGTACATAGTAGTTACATTGTGTAGTAGTAGTCTTTTATACACAAATCTAACTTTACAATGCCTCTTTAAGGCCTATGGATGTACCTACGTACTTTATATACCTACGAGAAAATAGTAAGCACTGTATAATACGTATCCACATTCGTTTCTGTGGTGAATGTGTAGTATCTTTGCATGTACATCAGTATATATAATATCTATAAGGTAAAGTTAAAAGAAAGGGTGCATGAGAGAGAGAGAGAGATGGAGGATGATGATGGAAGGTGGTTGTTGAGCACTTGAATTGCATTGAATGTTGAACAGGTAGAAACGTTGAAGGTGGTTGGGTTGTTTTTCCACTCTTTAGCTGTGTGTTTGCTTATTTGGTTGTGTATAGGGGTGAGTGAGTGAGTGAGTAAGTGCCGATGTTGTGGATGTGGATGGCAAACGGTGAACAGAGAGCTTAAGGATGACTTGACTACAAAACAGTAATGCAGCACAGTAGATTCTATCTGATTTCAGAGAGAGACAGCAGAGCAGCAGGTACTACTATCCTACCTTACCTTTAACTATCCCTGTATATAACAGAGAAGTTTAACTCACATATTTTATTACCCTTCCATATTATACCTTGTGGATATGCACATGTGTTTATATATCTAAAAGTATACTAACACATCATATCAGACCATTATAGGAATAATATACACATAGTGGTACTACTGGCCATAAAAACTAATACCATAGTGAATAATATAACGAATATACCAATAGTAGGTAGTATATAGATAGATGTTTCGTATTTCTAACTAAGGTAAACCAAAGCAAAGTCATGTAACTGACTACTAACTGATGGTGGTGGTAACTACTAGTTGAGAATAAATTCAGTTTAGACTGGCTGAGAGTGCAGAATGGTTGGTATGCATTATATTTGCTGCTGAAATTATACACGAGACGATCAGAGTGACTGTACGTCTGTACGTGTGTAGCTATGTGGCCTGGCCTGTTATTGCTCATGCAGTCTCACACCAACCACCACCACCGTCATTTTATATATATTGACTTCTCGTAGGTTTTGTACTAGTTGTAAGTAACTAATGTAGTATTTATTGTATGTTTCGCTGTGCTAACTAACTATAAGCTGATGTTAGTTGCTCTGTGCGTTCAGTTCATTTATTCGTTTGAAGATATGGTCATAGCACATGGGGAATAAGTGAACGGCAAAGGAAACGGTGACTTCGACTCGATGAGAGTCAAGTAAGTATAAGCCAAACCAAGCCTTGCAGCATCAGTCAAGTCGAGTCGGAGTCAAGTCAAATCAACAGAAGAACAAGAGCAAACCAAAGCAATGCAACAAGTGAAGGTGGAATTTCATATATTTTGTCCTATGAGCCATCCTACACGTTATATGCACAAAAGCACGTACAATATAAACACAATCAACTTGCAAAGTTGTTGCTGTGGTTGGAACTTGCTACCAGGCAGGGGATTTGTCTTCTGTCTCAAGGGAAGCTGCTACAAGATTACTTACTATATGACTTTTGCATTTTATACAACGACAACCATGTCAGCAAGCAGTCCAGCTTATTACTTGTTAGTTCTCTTGTAAAACTTGACCATTTTCTTATTACGATATCATCATCATCATCACAGATGGATTGCGCGATCAACTATAACCAATACGAGATTCCATGTAATCACTCTGGTCAACTACTACGATTCGATGTGTATTAAATACGCTTTTTGTACTACGTACGACTTATACCTTCTGGTAAAATGCGTGTATAAAATATATCTGGCACTGGTTCATATTATTATTATGTACTAGCATTGTCTGTCATGTAGTAGAGATATAGAATCCACCACCAAGACCACATACCAATGTATTTTTATAAAGGAATTTTTTAATCTTTAAAGGAGAAATATTCCAATACACAGAGACTACTTCGTAATGCTACACGTCATTATGAGTATTTAAGAACAAAGAACGTGACTAAAGGTGGGACAGGGATGCGACTGATTCAGAATGCGTGTATAGATAGAAGAGGAGGGATACACACACAATACCACCAGATTTAACATGTTGTGTGTGTTGTACAATAATTATATTATGGTAATACGAAAAAATATTCTGTATGCAAGAGATTGCATAGAGACAAGCCTTTATAGCAGGAACAGATAGTGTGCTTTGTTGAAATAGAGATGATACCACGAATCAAGTTGTATTTTGCATTAATAAGCTGAGGTGGATTAAAATTTCCATTGAAATGATAAATCCTCCACCGCACAACTGTTGGGTAATGTACTAATTGTGTTGGTAATCTATCCAGCATTATTAAAGCTGAGATTCTTGCGACATCTTACAAAGGTCCTCACGGCTATCGTGCACGATGCAACGTTTTTATCGTAGCTGCAGGCCATGTTATGTTATGTACGCAATAATAATGTTGTTTAGAACTTTATTACTCTATCTGTAGTATTATACACGCTCCAGCAATCCATGCACTTTAATATTGCAGCATCAAATATTCTCTGGCTCTGGCTTGGTGTAAGTGATACTTCGTTGTATAAGAATAAAAATAAACGCTGATGAGTTGAGTGTGAGGAGCTTGTTTATTTGTTGTCTTTGTATTACTCACAGAGAGAATTGATTGCGTCTTGCCTGACTTGAGTAAGGTAAGGTAATACTTTTATGAAGAATTGCGTCTTGTCTGCTGTTTGGCTTGGCAAGGATGATGAGAATGGAATTGGGACTGGGAAGGTTAAATGTTAAATGTGAAATGTCTGCTGTCTCATTTTTTTACCTTACTTTGAGTTCATATCTATTCTGCAACCATCCTATGCAATACTAATAAGTAAGTGTTAGCTTTTAGGTGTATATGTATTATTAGATAATGTGTTGTTTATGAAGAACTGTTTTTTAGTTAGCAAAACTAATACGTAGTAGCATATCATTTCTTGATGGTAGTACAAGCTACATAACATAATACTATCCTTCGTTTTGTACTTATTCAAACTAAAATTACTTAAGCATTGAAATTTATTAGAGTTTTTATCATTTTTTAGCTACCACTAGCATGTAAAAGAACGGTTCATGTTCTATTCTAAGTCTAAAGGCTCACTTACTTATACAGAGCAAAGTACTGTAAATAAATTTGCATGAATTATTTATTTTGCTATTTAAAAACTAGACTTTACTTTGCACTTTGTGTTTGTAAACCTCGGCAGATAATGTGTTTTGTTTGTTTGTACTTTTTGCTCTACCCATTAGAAATACCTTTAGACATAATTGTCTAAATCGTATATTTTGTTTATTATGCCATTTTTTATTTTTACGATGCCTATACAGAGTACGTGTTTGCCGGTATCTGCAGGGCCGACAATTTAGCCAAAGTATGAAGGAGATTCAGTTCAAGTATTCTTGCAATTAGTAAAACTACTACTATGCTACTGGTGGTATGGTGCTACCTCAAGCAGACCAGTTCATTTTAATCATTAATAGCGGCAGTAAACTCATATCATATATATGAATGTATTTTTATTGGGTGTTTCAATAATTTTTCCTACTACAAATAAAAACACTCGCTTTTGTGTTGTTTGTTGTTTTTGTTACAAGGAGCCCTATAGGCATTGCTATTACTACTCATTAAAAGAATTCTTTACACTGAGAGACAACAGAAATGGCAGTGAGTGTACCTACTGCTACCTTTGCACTTAAAAACGTGGTGCTATAGGGAAAAATAATAAATATAGTTGAAAAGTTTGCTGTTCCTCAATGTACATGAGATTACAAACACGAATTTGGTTATCCTTCAGTTGTCAGTTAGTACAGAGACTCTTCTCGAGCAACAACTCACATCTTTCAACTATCTTTACCTACAGATGCACTCATCATCACATACCACACAGTCTCACAATTCTACAGTACAGTACACGCATTAGACTTAAAAAATTAATACAGAGTTCAGTACAGAACAAAGTACTAACACATATTTGCCATTAGGATGATGATGAACCACGCAGTGCAGTTGTGAACTTATATTGACGGCTCATATAACAAAAGCTGTACTTATAACACAGCTTATTATTATTACTTTTGCAGGGTAACAGTGAATGTTGAATGTAGGAGCATTACTGAATTCTTCGAGAAGAGTCTACTGTGAAATCATAACCATATTTATTAGTAGCGTGGAGTACTCATCATGCTATGCTTTATTTCTAACCGTAGCAAACTCAACCGACCGACCCAGTTATACACAGAATAAAACAAAGCCTCCTCTCATTGTCATGTTAAGCCATTATAGTTAGTTCGCAGAATTTTTTTATTCTCATGTAAGTAAGTAACTAACTACAGCTTTGATTTAATCATCTTTCTTTGTTAGTTGTATATACAGATACAGATATAACATCATGTTCAATCCAGCATTCTTTTTACAGCACCCTTCTGCCGGAAAAAGTCATTACGTTTCGTTGTACAAAACAAAATACGATGTGTAACGACGTAAGCAACCACAAGACGTGTCATAAATCGTTTACTGGAATAAATGTCAACAATTCATTCATAGTCATCTCTATTAATAGAACACTTGCATAACTACTGACTGACTGATAAAAATCAAAACAAACTTTACTGACTTGAATGAATTAAAATATTACGGTCAATTAATATGCAGCGTAGTAGAATGTAAATAACCTCTATCTAACATTTTAATGTTTATAAGGAAAAATTCTGCGATTTCCGTTACATGTATCAAATTCTGACTAACGAGTAAGTACGACTCAAGAATTTGGTACAGCGAACATTTCATGTGTTAACTAAAGGCAATGTTTATATGCGCATGAAAATTTTGCATGCTGCATTTTGTATCAACTGCATTATAAAGGTTGAAGTAAGCCAAGTAATAAGTATGTACCTTTATAAGACTAAAATAAGACTGAAATTATAATAATATTTACAAGTACAAAGTAATTGCGAATTGTAATTTGTAATAAGTAGGTAAATTACATGGATGGTTTATTCTGATACTAATTTCTGATTATCTGGGTTTAGTATAAGAGAATTGAGACTTGAAAAGCCTTGAAATCTCAACGTGGATATGTTTATGCGTTCCTAAACCTAAACCGACCACGAAATATTGGTATCTCTTCTGATATAGGAGTTTTAAGTGGAGATATTTGTTTGAAATTGGTTAGAATGCAGAATTAGGCAGAGCATAGGTCACGCAGGATTTTCCAACAGGTTGCAAAACTCATTTCGTTTCAAAACAGATGAAATTAGTTGCTTTAATCAACGTTGGCCGTGCTTATTGTTAGTCAAAGTTTGTCTAGTGCAACAGAACCAGTATGATATGGAGAGCCGTGCTACAATCAATGACATGAATGACATGGCACTGACACAACATAGAACCAAAGGTAGCTCATAGCTCACGAATTGGTATTTTGAAAACGACATAAATGTTAAAGATCGAAGTGAGAGACACGGCTGTATAATGCAAACAAAGCAACAACCTTTTGAGTCTTTGACTTGCTCTTTTGCTGATATTGAATTGAGTTGGACTTGGACTGCCAATGACACACTATCTGCAATCTGTGTGTGTATATACTTTCAAAACAACAATATTAATGTTGTACACACAGTATGCACTTAATCAGAGATCAAACCAGATTTATTTTTTCTCCTAAATGTGCACGTGCAACTCTATCTGTATAAGATTCGTAATAATACTGTAGATTCAGCTAAAGGGTGAGAAATAAACTTTTCCCCCAACAAATCTTTATATTCTTCTTATTGCGCAACCAACAATGGATTTATTCGCAGTACTCTACTTACTTCACAATAACAGGCAAATCTCCATCTCTCTTATATACCTACCATGTATATTCTCATATACATATTCATCTTGTTCACACACACAAGTACACCCAGACCTTTAGAGAGATCTTATTATTCTAATTAAAAAGTTAAGACTTCATAAGACTCAAGTACAAACATTGTTGTTAATAATGCTTCATTTCTACCAACGAATTGTTGCATTTTACAATGGACAATGACAAAAGCTTTTGGAAAAAACTGGTGTGCATGTTATTATTTAGTGAACATAAAATATAGTTAGGTCTGCTTTATTTCCACAGAAATACAAGTTAAAACTTTTCCCTGATTTGGCTGAACTATGAAAGATATGTAAATCTTGTGCGAAAAAGGCATGCAAATATTTTGGAAAGAAATACATGGGATTGTGTTGATAAAAATTATTTTTATTGCTACAGCCATTTTGTTTGGTATTTAAAGGAAAACACATAAAACTGCATTTAAGAATGCAATTTTAATTTGACGGCCTTTCTTTTTCTGTGCTGCTTTCGTGTATACAAAGGGCACAAGTTGCATGATGCATGAAAGATTGATCTTGTAATTAGCAGGGGAAAGAAAAAGTTTATTTCCCACCCTGTAAACAACATTAGAATTAGGATGGTAGCCATAATAATGAGAATACCTATGCAGTATTTCCACAATGCAATATTATTAGTTCAGTCAGTATGACACTATATACATGAAGCACCTACGTGTACAGCTATAAACACGCAGATACAATCATGCCTAATGCAAGTAGTTCAAGTTTACTACTCGTGTTGGATTGAAAATGTGGTGTATATTCATAAAGTAGTAAATGAGCTCAAATGTTTCTGTAATATGTTTCATTTTATTATTCAGATTATCTCGCATTAAAGCATCCATAGAGATTAAAACAAGATTTGCAAATTAGCCGTGTACACCTCTTTGCTTTGACTGCTGTATAAAATCCATTCGCCTTCGATTCTGCTGATAATTGCACCTTACTTACTTAGTTTATTAAGTATGAGTATAGAAATGCAATGTAATTACACACTATCTCGATCTCGCCACCTTACTTACATCTCTACATCTCTTGCACATGTAATGTTCTATGTACCACAGAGGTAAGTAACGAGCGAGTCGAGTCAAGTGATTTAAATGAAAAAATGTGCTTTTGCTCTCATGCAAAATTAAATAATCGAAAGATACTACTGTGAGCATTGTGAACATTATTTGCATTAGATTGTGAATAACTTTAACAATTGTATTTATTATGCATACTGATTCACAGACATTCTTACATTCATGCATAACACACTTAGAATATAGCCACAGCAGCTTATAGTTTGTTCATGATTCACGATGACTATGACTCCATGACATTTCTAAGGTTATCAGTATAATGATAATAGATTACACGTATGAAGCTATATACTAGCTCAGGATTGTTAAGACTTTTCGAATTAATCGTAATCATATTCTAACAAGCAGCAGCAGCGTAGATTTCTTACTTGATTACATTTTACATTCAATAAGAATAATTTCTACTGTACAAACAACGTGTTGTGGCCGCAGAGTATAATATAGACGCATAACAAGCAGGCACAAATATTTATCATGTTTAAGTATCAATAGCAATCCACAGCACATAGTAAAACTCAACTAACTAACTAAGAATAAGTGGGACTCACATTAAATGTCTTGATTGGGTCATATACACAGCATAATACAATCAACGTGAACAATAAGTAAAGGCAAGCGCTTAATAAATGCCTACTACAGTCGAAAGTCGAATCTAAACCCTTCTCTCTCACCGTTCTCACATTATCCTCAGCACAATTAGTCATTATTACCTCTACAGCCTTTCTTTTAAGACAGTTACGTTTCTTTTACACGTTACACGACTGTACCTCACTTCAGCAGCTAACCATCATCATCGTAATATTATTACAACTTTGTCGGGTATTGTTTTTTAGATTAGTACTTGTAATATTACACGAAACTCAACCTCTGTTTTCTGTAATCAGGCCTATGTGTGTATGTCTGGTCTATACACTTTTAATTTTACTTTGTGTGGAATTATCAAGCTTTATTGCATAAGACGGTTATTAACTAATAAGAATCAAGTTAAGACTTTGTGTCTTTATAATAAATAACAAATAGCCATGACATGACATGTATAATTCTACAACAAAATTCCATTCCAACTCACCTTTTTTACACGCGAGTGTTTTTTCACTATGTGTGTAATAGTACCCAATGAAGTATAATGTGTTCCCAGCAATAGTAATAATAATAATATATAAGCACATACATTCCATCGAAAGAATTCTCAATCTCATTGTGTCCAAGTATAGTACTTTAATACTTTACTTGTTTTTTAGTACGTATTATATGCACGGTATTAGACGTTATCTTTCTAGGATTTTACTTATCTCAATCAATTCTCGATTGTCTGCTACACATTCTATTATTTTTACACATTTATTCCAGAGCTAGAGGTTATTTTTGTGAAAATTAAGAATATTGTGTGACTTAGTATGTCTATCAAGAATACATTATTATTTAGATACAATACAATTGGTATAATGTTATATGTATGATAATATGACAGAGGAGTACACGAGTATCAGCAATGACCTAACTTACGTGTATACCTTAAGATTAGGTTAAGCCTATACTGACTGGCTGGCACATTGGAAATTTCATTTATACCATTAAATTTAATAGTATTCTTATTACCATGATTATTATTAATGCTATTATAGTACAATCGTAGTATAGTTTGTAACTTAACCCATGCGACTACATAATTAAGGTCTTACAATTAGCTAAACATTATCTTATCCATTATCAAAAATGACGTTCGCATGTCGTGTATCTTTGTACACACTAGCTAATAGTTACAATCATAAATCATGTTAGTTTAGTTTACACATGGCCACCAAACATGCAAAGCAAAGCTGTTCAATCAAAATCGATATTTACACTTAACAACTCTGTGCTAGACCTACTACAGATAATTGGCTTCAAATCAAGTTTTACTCAATCGGGCGTAAAGTAGAAATAAATTATTCAGTATATCAGGCACAGTATATAACGATTTCTCACGATCAAACCAATATAAGAAGGTAATTATTCACGAATGACTGTCTTATTTTCGTGCACCATTTCATGGCAAAGGATATCAACAAATGGATTCTGGAGTACTGTACTTATCACTTATCTATAAGTATATTTTTTTATCAGATTCGGTTAGTGCAAAAAGGTAAAACTACAAAAATTTGATTATGAAAAACGATTTTCTCACGGCAGCTGCCTTTTGTTGACAAATATTTTCGTATTATTATAGTTAGTACAAGTATAGCATCAACAATAGTACATCAGAGATATATCATGTAATACTATTATCAGGTGAATAATTATGAGACTGTTGATCGTGAATTCAAAAGGAAATCGTTTAACAGTTCGTCCAGATGGTACAAACAAATCTAATAACAAGTGTTTTGTAGATAGTAGATATCCACAGTTTCAGTCGGTTTATTTTAGTTGAGGGCGGAAATATCCCAGATTTTGATTATCCTATCGCTGCCTACTGTCACCAAAAGCGAACGACCCTCATCCAAATGCAGGGTGACAATAGAATGCTTTGCTTCATGGAAAGACGCTAAAGAAATGCGATCGTTTTCTGTCACTTCTCCAAAGCAGGGGTCGCATACACGAACTTCAAATTCGAATCCTAATTTGGGCAAAGGAGTCCTCCTGGTGGAGCATTTGTCACAGATTGCTTTGCCTAAAGAATCATCGCATATTATATTAGTATTGTGTAGCTGTAATAAATATTTGGTTTGCTTACTGCACAATAAAATATTTGTAGTTTAATTACCGCATTTCCGACAATGGTGCTGTCGTTGACCTAAAGTCTTTGATTCCATCATTGCTTTTAAATTCCAAAAGAAAGGACGTTTGCAGGTCTCGCATAAATCACTTTCTTTCCAATCAGGTGTCTGCAACATTAAATTTTGTCAGTCTTACGAATCGAAATAACCCAAATTGTCATATTAACTATACAAATAATGTTAACGCTAAAATACCTCCGTTCGCTGAATTTGCATATTCCATGCTACTAAAATTCCATCTTCTCCACCTGATATGAGTTGTGACGACTTCTTTAAATAAGACAGTCCAGTAACCTTCCCTCTACAATAAACGTAAATTCAATTTTTTATATTACTACGTCTCAACAAGAAATACAATGCTAATTTGATATGTCACTCTGTTTAAAACCCTAATATTTTGGTTGATATTATTAGAGAATCATATACATGCAAAAATATTTATGTTTATTTAGTTGATTCAATCGGTTCATGGTCAAACGTACCACGGTTGCGTAATAATACTAAATATTAGTTAACACTGAGGTAAACAAAAATAAATGAATTTTAAGTAGCTTACTTATGTCCTTGCAGCTCGTAAACAGTTCCCTGTTTCCCTCCAATATCCCACACGCAAACTATTTGGTCAAATGATCCAGAAAACAGCAAACTGCTCTGTGGTTCCCACATAAGGGAGCGTATAGATCCAGAGTGGCCTTTGAAGGTAGTAACACATACCAAAGAATTGGTACCCGACAATTTTAGCATGGTTATTTGGCCTGCATAATCACCAACAAAAGCACTGTCTGTTTCGGAATCGTATCTAGAGGAAGTTAGAACATTTATTATTCAAACCTTATACAAACAATGATAATGAAATAAAAATGTTTGAAGGAATATGCACTAACTGGAGCGCTGTACACCAAGCCGAGAGTGTGTGAGTGGCCATTATGTTGGCTGTTTTATAATCAGCCCATTGAAACGTTTTGTCCCGAGAAACACTAAGTACTCGATTTTTTTCATAATGAACTCCAGTTACCCTTCCTACATGGCTCAAATAATCCTTTTTGTGTTCCAATTTGTTACAGTCTTGGGCAAGATTATAAATGGAAACAGTTCCATTATCTAGCCCAACTATTACCAGACGTGAATCTGGCGAAGTAAAGCTTACTGATAAACAGGTAGCTAAAAAAGAAAAATAAGAGTCAAATCAGAGTTTTCATTATATTTAATTTATAGGGAGTAATTATTATTTGAAGAAATTCTTCTTACCGATTGTAGGCATATACTGACAGATTGAAGGCCAATATTGTCCTGAATCTCTTTTGAGCCATAATTGAACAGTCCTGTACAGAATTAATTCACAAGAAATTATAAGACACATAAAACGCTTAAAATTAGGTGTACAAATTATATTTAAATTTTTATACTTGTCATCCCCAGCCGTTATGACACCATCTTCTCCTGGTACGAGAATTGCATCGTTTAAGTCATCAGTAAACCCTTCCACTTTACCAACAAGAACTATTTTACGAGGAAAAAGAATATTTGTTTGTTTAGATTTTAGAGAATGTAATTGATCCAATCTTCATTCAATTCCAATCATATTATGCTAAAAATATTGTATTAACCTGGTTTCTTAGTAGTAGCAAACTTTACACCTGGCTTGATTTCGGCTGCCATTATAGGTAATCTGTAAATATAAAAATGTATTAATTCTTTACAACAACAATTTGAATTTACACGTTAATCATCTTGTTTATAGGTTAACAACTAAGGACTTTGTATTGTAAACATCATGTGAATTAAGACGAAACTGATGTACACACCGAATTTGACAAACACAACAACATCTATTTATAATGCGCAGTTAAGCAATAATCTGCATGTATATGGGATTACTGGCTCATTACAGCCTACAGCAGCCATATAAATAAATACCCATTACCTATTTATAAATAGGATGAGTTAAACATACTGGATCTTCACATTCACTCTAAATGGTTTCTTTCAAACATCAAAACAGAAGCCGAAACGGATTCATGGCTAGCAACTAACTACATTCTAATATTTGTATATTCTGCACCTATACTCATCCGTCATCCCACAACATACAAAACCATAAATATGTGTATTGATGATTGACATAAAATGGTTTAGATAATTACCTGTCATAAGTTGAATTACTAGATTAGATGACGTTATCTAAGTTATCTTCCAAATCCTTTTCTCCTTTAGTTTTGTATGTTGGATTGGAAGTTACAATTTACAATTGAACCTTTCGGTTGTTGTTTACAATCGGGTATTAAATATTTCCAAGTTCACCAATGAATGATGTCCCCCGTTGGAAAAATCAAACAAGTAGAAACTGCAAATGAAACAAAACGATCAATATTAAAACTGAATATGTATACAAGTAAAAAATAACTGCTAATTATTAAAGAAGAAGTAATCTATGTTGAACATAATACCGCATACACTTATACAATGACAAAAATGGCAATGACACTAATTTGACATTTACACAAACCTTTCACTTACAACTTACGACTGAATTCAAACTACAGTGCCAAACAAATACAGAATAGCATAAAAATAGTCACGTACCATACGTAAATTGAATGATTGAAATTGTAATTTATATGTATTTTTATTTCGAAATCCAAGATTGTAATTAACTTTTTTAAGAACTGAATGAAAACTTTCCCCACACAGAACAGAATAAACAGAACCTCCTACAACACTCCTACAACACACTTACTTGGTAAATGGTGAAAGTGTATTTTAACCATCAGAAACAGAAATAAAATATTTTTCCGCGTCAATATTCATCGACAGCGTCAAATTAAGATTTTTTAACTCTTGTGTGAATTCTGCCGTGTATGCGATGTATGTACATAAAGCAATGTACACAATTCGTATATATTTTCCTGATGCGTATTAAACAGTCCCATTAAGTTGCCTTAATTTTGCTAATATTTGCAATTTTTAATTACAATCGAGTATAATTGTTCAAATTGAATAGTGTCTCAAATTCAATAAATATTCTAACGTGGAAGAGAGAGAATTTTCTTTTATTTAAACTTAACGTGCGTGTACAATTGTATGTATACGCATGTTAGTTTGTAACAATTAATAAGGATAGCATATGCCTATAGTATAAACGACATTGACAACAATACTGTGGTAATAGTAGGCAGAACATATGACAGGTTAAGTATTGTTACATACAGACTGACAGCACAATAAATACTATTATGACTTACTGTTATTTGTTGAAGAACTATGGGTTATTGTAAATATATGCGGTTGACCGTGGTATAATATTTACACAAATGAGTATTTTCAGTTTGAACACCGAAAATGACTTATACAGTGGGTAAAAAACAGGGTGTATGTAGGCATCTATATACTACAGTGATTCTACAATACAATCTAATCTACAAAACCGAAACCACCTACCTTTACAAAAGTTTTCCTTCCCTGCAATCTGCACAGCCTTTATAAATACACTACACGTAGTACAACAAACAAACAATCTGTATGTGATTCACTTGCGTTCAATTTTGGTCGTGACACTTGATTTGAGTTATCCGTGGAAGGAATTCAAAGATCCATCTCCACCAGATTAATACGTACAATTTATATTAATATATATTTCTCTATAGATAGATGTGTTTTTTATGTGGCTCAAGAACCAACACTAATATTAACTCAATTCTGATCCCTGTATGTATACTTATATCTTCATAATTACTTTCTGTCTGTATAGGAATCTCTAAGTGGTATAACTAACTATATAACTGATGTTTCTTGTATATAAATGATGAAGACAAAGAAATATATGGATTATATTGTGAAGTTTGGGTATATATTAATTAAATAGTATTTAAGCACAAGATTGGTAAGAGAAGTGTAGTGAAGTGGGTATTTATTTAGGATGTATTGAATGACTGGCATGAAGTGATTATAATTTAACATCATAACATAAGGCCATAATACTATAGGTTGCTTCTTGTGCATTGAAATTCAGAAATACTGTGGATTATGTACAATTAAATGATAATATGCACCTTTCTGGTAATTATTGTTGAGTTGAGGACACCTTTTACCAAAGTCCTCACATACTAATGTATAGTTAAACAAGGCGGAGAAGGGAGGTAAGGTGTTTTAAGTGTTTGTGTGTGTATTTTATGCTTTTGTATATACAAGTGTATGTATTCTATATCGAGACATACGTAAACTTACAAACACGTTATGAGTTTGTGTAGTATGTGTGTTTCTGTACATAAATACATATACAACATATACAATATGTTTATATATACCTGTATTGTACCTTGTAGCTTGTTTTCTATATACTTATCTATAGAAATACTGTGCTGTGTGTTTTAAGCACCACTGCATACTGTCAGATTGTTCTGTGGAGTTTTGCATTAGAATCAGAGCAGAAATTGTAACTGCAACATACTACACCTACATCCAGTGCTTCAAAGCATACTCAATACGACCTTACTGCAAATAGTTCCCTAGATGACATTCAAACCTTTTACAACTAATGAGCATAGACTCAACTAACTTCGTCTCAAACCATCACATTATCATAAAGCATAATATTATCAAGTCTTCACGTAACATTTACCATCCCTTTTTACCTAACTGCTTATTAGGTGCAAATATTTAATGTGTACACTGCTACACCTGTATATGTATCAGCACAGGTGCCTTAAATCATGAACAAATTGGAACATAACAATTTTTGGATTAATTCTAATCGTTTGTTGCAATCATTGATGCATCATCATTTTCTATTACGTCATTCACACCTTGAGTGAATAGAAGTGTTACTTTATCCAGTGTCTGTATGAAATAGAATACTAAAATAAAGAACAATGAACCATTTTTTTGTATATAGAAATGATATTGAGAGAGAACAATTATTGTACAATATACAATGGTACAACGAAAACTTTTTGTTACTACTGCCAAGTTTTTGCAACAAAATTCCCTGAGGATGCAAGAGAGTGTGCAATAACAATATTATTTATTATAATGAACAAAATTACTTTTGCAAATGAAGATGCATGTGAGTTAACAGTGTGACGTCAGAATGATTATTTTATGCAGTATATTCACTGTGATGCTTATCTTGTGGTTATCTAATAAAATATTTTTATTAGTCTTACAAAGACGAATAGTTAATTTCTCCGTAGTACGAGAGCTACATGATAAAAACTGCAGAAAAAGTTGTTTTCTGGAAGCGAAAGTTGAAAGAAAGGAGGGCTAAAAGAGGAGAAAGGCAGAACGACTGCAACAGAAGATTAGCCATTGTAAAGAAAGAAGAGAGAGTGGTTTATGTGGAAAGGACCCTAGCCATATTTTTGTATAGGGAGTGATTATTATGAACATAGCTTGCTCACATCATATGGAAACTGGAAATGCCAGGCCATCCAACCGAATAGTCAGAGACTGAGCTTTGCTTTGCTTTATCGAATATTTCCATTGCCTTTTAGCTTCTCTCTCTCACATAAGAAACACAATGAGAGTGCCTAGTCTTGATTTTAGCTTCACATCACATACACAGTCCATTCCATAGAGGCATGGCATGGGTATTGGCTACAAAATCCACTGGTATGTACGGGTAGTAAACTATTAAGGCCTTAAAATGTACGTTGTACAGTGTACATCTACCTATTTCCTTTTTAGGCCTACAACATACAGCTAACTAAACTTTTGCTTACTTTTACATTACAGGAGACTACAGAAGAAGAAGCATATACGAATATCTACTAATATTATAGGTATAGCACCATGCAACTGTAATACAGTCACTATTTTGCCAAAGTGACTTATAGTTTTTAGCAGAGCCCAAGAAGAGTATGTACTTCTTCTTGTGAGTTTCTATGAGTTCTCTTGTCTGTGTACGGATGATTACCTACGTAAAGGAGTGGAAGCAATGCATAATATACAACGGAGGTAGTAGGTAGCAGTTCAGAGAGAGAAAAGTGACGTCACCTTTTCCTGCACTATTGTCTTGACTTGGCCAGAAACACTTTGTGTCATTGTGGACTCCACTCCAGACTGGCTACATGATATTTTAGTGGAAAAGTATATGCATAGAGAACTTAGTCTACTACTCTGGTAGGGTCTGCCTGCTTTATATTGGTATATAAGTGTAAAAGTGTAATAAGAAGAGGTTTATAGAAATGATAGGTAGTGGCAGTGTGTTGAGATGTGATGTGTGAGTTGCATTGCAGTTGCAGTCTCTCTTTGCATCTTGAATCTCTGGTCTTTTTATCTGCTACCTGCACACACAAACAGAGATACACACAAAACTGCAACATTTACTTACTTTTTCTATATCTGTAGATTTACTGTACGTGTGAATTGTTTTTACTTTGTGTTTGTTGTGCCAGGAGAGCAAACTACCAGCAATGGCATGATAACCAAATCCAATTTCACTTAAATCTCTTTTATACAACATTTTACTATACACATACACTAAATATTTGATCGTTATACTTCCAACTTCCAGTCAGTTGACATTTTGACATTAGCACGTACATAGTAGTCATACCACATACCTAACTGCTACAATGACATAAAAGTTTCCTTATTATGTATAGCTCTGTCTGCAGTTTTAATACTACTACTACTACCACTGGTATTATTAGAAGGATTCCATACTTATACTTTATAGCAGCTCTCGACTGCCAATTTACTTTAGAGTGGCATGACAAAGTCAATCGTAGGATTAGCCAAACTATTTTAAACTAAAAACCACAAATTTACAAATTAAACCGACACATTTACACAAACCACATAAACGCAGACGAAATCGAAGGGTAAAAATAGTTTCGTGGCTTTATACATTATATTGTGTCCTCAAACCTTTTGGGTAAGTCTAGCATTTAACGTGACCTTTAAACTTTATCCTATATACCTTTCTGTATTTCATTAGTCAGTTCAACTTTGCATACCATGTACGATACGTTCTAAACATCTCTTTTCTTTCAAACCGAGAATACTACTTCCAAAATAAGTACACAGAATCAAAACCAAGTGAATAAATGAGAAACTAATTGTAATTGATGTTATTAGCTTTTGAATTAAACCCGAACTATTTTTACGTGTACTCAAGTTAGATTTATTGTAGCGTTGCATTGCTATGTGATGGTAATGGCATATCTTCCTCCAATTCTAAGTAAATAACTTAATTACTGTGTCTATACATCTATACTGGGAAAACCACAATTCGTCTATTAAATAGAATTTGAATATGTCAATTTACTAATTTTTACACTTCGGTTACCGTGCAAGGGTGCAAGGGACTTATATCTATAGGGCAAATTAATTACAGTTCATTGTGTAGAATATATTACAGAGAAGTAGAATTTCTGCGTATTTATTATTCCATTGGACCGTTTACTACTTACTGTAAACAGAGTTAGTTTTGTAAATGTTGCAAATCATGTAGTGTACACATAGCACATGTGGTTGTACAAATACAGATAGTTGTATAGATTGTAAAGTAACAGTATTCATAATTCGTTTGGAATTCCTTTAGATCATCAAACACAGATTACCTTAGACTCGCACAGATCAATGAATGGTAAAGTAATTATATATGTTAAGAGAAATGAAACATCACACAGAACTCGTCATGCTACATTAACCAATTCTGCCACACAGTCATCACTTGTTTGTAAATCTTTGGAATTAGTCATTCGAATAGCGATCGCCTTGTTTACATTCATTCTCGTGATGTATATATTTATGAGTATAGATATTATGCCTATACACAGAGAGTGTGTACAGTAAAAAACTAATATTGAGTTATAAGTTATAATAGATAGTGGTTTGTGGACTTATGTATAAGTTGGGTGTTCGTATATGAACTGATTGTATAAATTGTGTGATTTCTAGCTTATCATCATCGGCAATATTACACTGAGGATTTCCTGGATTTGGATTTCGTAAAGCGTATTACAGCGGAACTGGAATGGTGACATAAAGTGAAAAGGACATTTTACAATAACATCATCAATATTTTAGTTTTATACCTCCAGAGAGTGGTTTAATTTAACTGAAGACTGACATGGATGTGAAAGCCTTCTAATTCAGAGTGGAATATTTAGGAAGTTTACAAAGAACGACAGACAGACAGCCACTTCGTTCCTTGTAGCTTAGCTGTATGGCTGCCTGTACTTTGACATTCCTACTTTACTCAATTCAGTCTGCTGTAAATCAAAAGAGCATTTTGTAAGCAAAAATAACATTTCTCTTTTTTCCCTGTGCATACTTAATGTGTGCCTTGCTTACTTTCAGCATAGTCACTAACAAAGTGTCTATCCAAATGTCTACCTGATTGTTTTTACACAGTTTTCACATTTTGTGACAGGTACTTTAAGTAGGTAGTGACTTATGTCTTCATTGTGTAATAATTTCTGAATTTATCTTGGTTTTATAGGAAAACTATTATTTGAACTGTCCCAATAATAAGCTACACAGTACTTGCAGCTATGTTGTCACTGGAAGAAGACGAAGAAAAGCCGCCAGCTCCACCGGTGCGGCTTACGAGCAATAGGTAACTATACAAATACAAATTTCTAGCAATTATTTATTTATTTAATTTTGTTTTTAGTATTTACCTATGTAAGGCAATTAATTATTTGTTATGCTACAAGTTTCTTACAAGTTTAATTTCAACTTGTGTACAAACTTTATCTTTCAGACCAGATCCCATGACTATGGTCCCAGTAGATCTCCGGCCATTACCGAAGGAACCTGATAATGATAAGAAAAAGTCCAGTTCAAAGACAAAAATTGGAAAGTTGTCAAAAAGTAAAGGAGTTGAGTCAGCTATGGATAAACTAAACATTTCCTATCCCACAAATTTTGAGCATACTGTACATGTTGGCTTCGATCCTATCACGGGGGAATTTACGGTGAGTAACCATAAAAGTATTATCATTTTATTATTCAACAATTCCTTTTGCACAAAAACATAATCTTATTCACTGAGCTAATTTTCCTAAAAAGTATTTTCAAGTTATCTCTCTTAATAAAATCCAAATCGTCAAAAAGGTTATTTACATGAGATCCAGGAAATAATACAAAGAATACGACTGGAAAAACCTTTTTATTCTAACACTAACATATGTAATTGACCACACATATAGCTATATAAATGTACTCTAGGTAGTTTTAGTAGATGTTCTTCTTGTGTATGAGTCAGGGATCATAAAACACAAAATTTAATTCACATAAGAATTCCAAGTGGCTTATCTTTCTCCTGTTTTTATTTGACATGCTATACAATCAAATGCCAAAATATCCAGCCGTTAAAAGTAAGTCAAGTGCCTTTCTGTGCTTTCTACTCTCTTTTTAACAATTCTCGTTAATTCACCATAATTTTTTTGCTAAATTGCTATTATTTATTACTGCTACTACTTATCATTATCCAGACGAGTTTTTGTCTTAATGTACGTATAAGTGTAATGTCTGTCCTCTTATAAATCGTGGGTAGCTAACATACTCTACCTACATCAGTATTCTGTAGTCCTCCAAATGAGAGGCATTTAGTAATTACTTAATATTATCCATTGCCTTGTTTAAGAAGAATTTATCAATGTTTGCATATAAACTTGTAATCTTGTTGTGTATTTAATGGATATGACTCTTTATAATTTTGTTTCGCTTCTCAAGTACATTTTGTTTCTTAGTTTCGATTTGACTGCATATGTGACAATTTTTAAAGTACTGTAATCGTTCGCAACAAACTCGATACCAGATACAATGAATGGTTTAATCGTTATGTTAGTTAATAGCACTTAAAATATTATTTCTTATACTCTCTTAGTGATTTGATTACATTATTACACATTTTTATAATTTACGTATTACTTATGTCTATGCGTAATGCAATGGCAATTGCCAAGTTTCTAGTAAAGTTCAGTCCTAGTATTGTATAGTAGACCTTTGTTTCAATGTCTCCCTTGTGTTTACTCTAGGTGTCCAGTTCTTGATGTCCAAATTCATATTCTTCTAAAGTTCTTTTTTGAGTACCATGATTTTAATAAACTGATTATTATTACTTCAGGGTATGCCAAACGAGTGGAAGGCGATGCTAAGCAGTTCCAACATTTCTAAGCAAGAGCAGAAGAACAATCCTCAAGCTGTTCTCGATGTTTTGAAATGGTTTGATTCTAAAGCAAATAGTAAACAGGAGACGAAATATATGACTGCTGCTAAGTTGCATAGTGGTAAGTTCCCAAATGACCCTGAGAATTCAGTACCTACTTGTGATGAAATGATCACATGCAATATTTGCAGAACTTGCTGTGAGTTTCTTTTAATGCATTTGATGAATAATTGTGATTTTGTGGAATTCAGACTATCACAGCAGTCGAACGCCTACATCCGGAAGTCATCCATCAAGTACTCCTCCCACCACACCAGAAACCCCTTCAGGAAAAGAATATGATGATCGTGAGAGCGTTCCTATGTCCGCTGTTTCAAATCATGTTTCAGCTCCACCCATGAGTTCGCAGTCAGCTCACCAACTGCCGAGTCAGCAGCTTTTACAACAGTCTCAAGTGCACTCCACTTCCAGTCCTACACAATTACAAAGTAGTCACTTTGCGCCACAACCGCCCCCTCCTGTAGCAGCCAGACCCGAGAGAACCAAGTCTATTTACACCAAACCTGTTGACGAGCAGGAGCCTTTTACTCCAAATGGAGGTAGTTTTCTTGATAACAATTGCAATTCGGCCGTTTGTGCCGTCCAGGGCTCTCCTGTCTCTGCTTCCTCTCCAACTGCCGGCAGCATCGGTGCTGGAGATTCTTCTCAGCTTTCTTCGACCCCGCTGCAGCAGTCACAAACGCAACCTGCAATATCGTCCGAACGAGCAGAAAGACAGAAAAGAAAGAAGATGAGCGATGAAGAAATTTATACTAAACTTAGAGGAATTGTGAGTATCGGAGATCCTAATAAAAAATACACAAAGCTTGAAAAAATAGGACAAGGGGCATCAGGCACCGTGTACACAGCACTAGAAGCTTCCACAGCCCAACAAGTGGCAATAAAAACTATGAATTTAAAACAACAACCCAAAAAAGAACTCATCATTAACGAGATTTTAGTCATGCGACAAAACAAACATCCCAATGTTGTCAACTATTTGGACTCCTACCTTGTTGTAGATGAACTTTGGGTAATCACTTGAAATAAATGAACACAAATTGATAATGTTACCCCACAAAACCCCGAGCTATGTAATAATTAAACCGAATAATTATGTACAGGTGGTGATGGAATATTTGCCTGGAGGTAGTTTAACAGATGTAGTTACAGAGACGTGTATGGACGAATGTCAGATTGCTGCCGTTTGCCGAGAAGTTCTTCAAGCCTTAGAATTCCTGCATGCTAATCAAGTAATTCATAGAGACATAAAATCAGATAATATTCTTCTCGGAATGGATGGATCCGTTAAATTAAGTAAGAAAGCATTAAAAAAACCATTAACATTTGCATTAACTATAATTTGTTTATATGATACAATTCTGCCATGTCTTGAAAAATCTGTCATTGTGTATATTTTCTAATTTTACATTGACCTTTACTTTTACAGCGGATTTTGGCTTTTGTGCTCAAATAAGCCCTGAGCAGAACAAAAGAACAACTATGGTAGGAACGCCGTATTGGATGGCTCCGGAGGTAATTAACATTTCAACCTAATTTAACTCCATACCCTTTGTATCATTGGACACACAACATTGATCCCATTAGAAAGTTGAACTAATTAATTAACCATTGTGTGCTTTCTCTTACTTTCACTAACTTTCTTTTCTATTATGTTTTCGGTTTTCTCCGAATCTTAAACCCGTTCCATGCATACAACCGAACATCTTGTCATAAAAATATTATTGGATTAATTGATTTTAATCACTTTCTTAACCCATAGGTGGTTACAAGAAAACAATATGGACCGAAAGTTGATGTGTGGTCGTTAGGAATTATGGCAATAGAAATGGTAGACGGAGAACCTCCTTACTTGAATGAAAATCCAATAAAGGTATTGAAATACGATCGACTTAATTTTTAACGTACTTAATGGGCATTTTCAATCAACACCTATAATAATTCATTAAATAATTATATAAGCGAACATGATTGTTTTTGTTGTAGGCATTGTATTTGATAGCAACTAACGGAAAGCCTGAAATTAAAGACAGAGAGAAGTTGTCTATAGAATTTCAAGACTTTTTGGACGCTTGTTTAGAAGTTGACGTAGATATCCGTCGCCCTGCATCCGATTTATTGCGACATCGTTTTCTTCAAAAAGCTAAGCCATTGGCAAGTCTAACTCCTTTGATTGTGGCTGCTAAGGAAGCTACCAAACGCAGCTGCTAAATCTTTAATAAGCGAATTGAAATAAGTCCTTCATATCTCTAGCGAAAGCATATCCAAGGACTACTTACAATGTAATAATGCAACATTGCGTTACACCATATACAAGGTGGCATATAAGATAATATTATGTTTTTAGACACTAAATATTGCAAAAGTAATTCTTAATGAAGTGTATTAATTCTTCTTGTTTGCTTTCTCACATTGGAAAAAATTGTAATGCAATTTGAGTTGTGCAGAAGAAATATTAAATTTACAGCGAGATACTTTCACTTTCGCTGTAAATAAATTCTTCTACAGTTCCATTATCCAATCAAGGTTCTATAACCACAGTAATATGAATAGTAGAGTAATAATTACAACTACAATACTGAAATATACAGCTTAATAATTTTTGAGTTAATAAGGTTGTTAATTTTTTTTGGCGATGCCATTATTCATATCATCCAATTTTTAATTGTGAAAGTAAGAAACACAAAGTGAAAGCAAAGTATTGGTTTTAAAGGGATAAATCGTAAAAACTTGAAACTGTTCATACTAGCCCTTGTGGTTCATACTATGAGAATTTTAAGGCTTCAACAAGTGTAGCATGTGTGCCTTTAGAAGAGGCAGGAGAAAATGTAGCCATATTTATATAAACTTTTTTATACAGTTCCTTTGACATTGATTACTACGACAGTTATTATTGTTTGTATTTGCTTAATGTTAGTGTACTTCTGTAGAGAAATAATAATGCCATTTATTACCAAGTGAGTAGAAGCTTAGAGAAACTACTCAACGATTTTGGTAATTGTGTCATAATACGATTCTTCCGAGTTGCTTTATACTCTAGAACATTTTACTACTTACTTATATAACAACCTCCACCATGATGAAAAGAGTTAATAAACATTTATTTAAAAACAATACTAAAATAATAAGAATAATAAATGGGTAATCTCATGAAAACTGTTTACATATTATGACAGACAGACAACCACACTAAACTTTCCATAACTTGTGCCCTATGAAAATAATTTTAGAGTAAAAGAAAAAGTTTTACGTAATGTAAGAGCTCATTGTTAAAGAAACGTAAGTTGACGAGAGTGCACGTGTGTCGTGTGTATGTGAGAAGTATGTTGTAAATGTATTTTAAACGAAGATTTAGCTGCAACAAAGCTGGTCACTGATAAATACTACTGAATATACTACGTGTATTAAAAAGAAAAACGTAACATATGTCAATACTCTATATAATAGCTACAAATAGTTGAAATGTCATATGACTAAACACAATAAAATAATAACGATAATACTATTACTGTATATAAAAACACAGACCGAATAAGCACGACGAATGAGAACTAAAAGAAGATTAACGAATTTTGCCATATAAAAACATAAAACTCATATGTACCAATTATTAGGGATAATATTCTACCTGATAAGTTTATATTTGCACTAATAATAATGATTATTACAAGTCTATAGCAATAGATACAAAGAAAGTAAACGTACCAATAGGTAGTACTGACAATTATTAGTACTATAGCGAAATTAATAATTAATTGTGTACAATTCAGAAGTAAGTTTGTATGTACATAAATAAGTTGCATAATACATTGACCATTTTCAATTGAATTTACAAATCATTTTTAGATTTTTAAAAGACGGGAGAAAGCAAAAGGTGAGAAAGCAAATAAATCACCTTTACAGAGTTTGAACTGTAAACTAATATTATTCATGAAATGTTAAATAATTACATGTATAAGTGTAGGATAAAGGATAACGTGGTTTAAAACCAGAAAAAGTATTTCTCGTGTTGTGATCTGATCCTCAATTACCACCTGCCAGTGAGAGATATCTCTAGAAAATATTGGTCAAAAATTCAAAACCAAATTTAAGTTGCCGACCTTCTCTGCCCTAAAACTCTAACCTTTAACACAAACCTACTCACCTACCTACTTATATACATGTCGATTCTAATGCAAAAGTGAAATCACTGCAATTTTCCAAAAATTGGGCAATATTCCCGTTTATGTTTGCAGTAAGAAGTTACTTACGTTAAAGCAGCTTATGATATGAAGCATTTATTCAACAATCCAAAATAATGACCGAGGGTATAGTTGAATAAGTTGAGAAACGACTGGCAATGATTTGTGAAACGTTAGTATAAGATGAGACAGACGCAAATAAATGGAATAGATTGGTGTATGTAAAAACGTGCTATTGAGTGCTGCCACTTGTCTCAACCCAACCAGCTACAGCTAAAACCTTAAAATACAGAAAATTAATTATAATTATTAAACCAAACATTTTGATGGTGAGAATGACTATACACTTACTAAAATAATTAGACAAAACGAACGAGAAAGAATTGAGTTATTCGTGAAATTCTAAAAGAAGGAGTGTAATAATTATGATGTAGAACATTATCGGGTATCGGATCATAATAAATCAGTCCGAGAATCCTTCCCGATAAATAAAAATACCGATTATACTTATATTAAAATCATTAGATGAGTAATCTAAAAGTAAATCGTATATGCAAATGCAGATAAAAGCAAACTGATAAGACAAAGTGTAGCTGGATGGATTTAACATTTGAGTTGTTAGTCTATGTATAATAAGAGTTATTAGAGTAAGTAATTGATATGAAAACATATAATGTACAAGGAGAATAGGAAATAAGCTTAAGAAACATAAATATAGCCGTTGATGTATGGAAACATGATGATGAATAAACAAAACAAATAGTCAAAGTTTTTGCAAGACGCATGATGTTCTCTGACTTTATTTCAATCAATTTCGCTGGTGCTGCTGCTGCTTGCAAATGTCTCACGGTTTTTGCAAACATTTGCAACGCAGCAACTGTCACGTCAATAACACTACGCTCTGATTATTAATCTTTCTTTCTCATCTTGCAAACTTCTTCCCTGATCGCGGCAATAATATTCCCTCTTCGTCGTCATAATATTATTCTTCTTTTATTGTAGTTCCTTTCTTCCTTCCATTCTCATTCGCACTAATCTGTCTTGAAAACCTCCAAGCCGAAAAGTGTCTGTGATGAATGAAGCTCTGGTCTTCTTGTTAAATTCACGTTATCTTCTTCTCTTTAACATTATATATAATTTGAATTATCAATAATTAAAATTTTGAACAGTCAACTTAATTTAGAATACAATTTTACAACCAATCCATTATTCTATCAGTATTATCCGACTTAAAGTATAACAGTAATCAATCATATTATACGCAGATTTTTAAGTAGTTATTGTCAAATAAACCGAAATTTCCAACTCAAATGAACAAACTGAGGTTATAATAATAATGTAATGTAACGTTTACACACTTAAAATAGCGTATTGCATCATTGCATTACATTTTACATAGGTTTAGTTAAGATACATACGTAACACGTAACATATGTAGGTTTACTGTAATGTAAACAGAATTTTTAAGTTCTCCAAATATCTAACAACGAAAACGAGTTGCCAGTAGATAAGTATTACTAATAATTTACTCTTATCGTTAGTAAGAGTACGAGTGTATTATGTGTTTATTATTTTATCATTAGTACGGTGATTTTGGTTTGATTCGATTCTTTAGTAATAGTAGCTACTGAGGTACTTTAGGTATTTTGTTTTTGTAGTATTCTTTTACCTGCAGTACATCATACAATATTAAGTTGTTAGCTAATAGTTTCTGTGTGTTGAAACGAAAAATGAGCAAAATGATTCTAGTTTATGTAAGTTGTACTCCTAAGTTTGCATAGGCATTAACATTATTACATACGATTTCATTGTGCTTATTTTATCCGTGAGAGTACATAATATTCTCATGTTGTAGAATAACTAGGTACATATCAAATAATCAACTAACTCATACATAGAAATCATAGCATTTCAGATTTTATAAAGCATATTATTATCATTATTAATCAAACGTTCCTTCTAATTCCAAATCAATTATTCGTACGGTACAGTGTGTACTGTGCAGTACTGAAAGGTAATCATATAGAGATAGCATAATGTATAATACACAACTCACAAGTAAGAAATGAACACTAAGCCTGTGTCAACATGCCAAGCGAATTGGCACGTTGACCCCCCAAAAACTACTGCTTACCCGGTAACAAACTAGTTGAAAAACTCTAATATTCAACAAATAGCTGATATTATCCTTCGCCAGTAAAGGCACATCTAATCATTTCCATTCTGTCTCTGAATCAACAAACTAAACAAAACGTAGAAACAGAAAATACAATCAATTTTACCATGTTGCTTACATTTTTTATATTCATCCAATTACTGAACGCTACTTCTACATTTTCAAGAGTCATGAAAGTTATTTTTTAGATTTTCTGTTCTTTCCACCCGTTTCATTTTTTCTCGCCAATCACACTTAAGTAGAAGTGTGTGGTGTGAGCTCTAAAAAGGATGAGTCGAGTCATTTGTTTTCTCGTCTTTGCATCCCATTACAGAAGAGCTCAGCCACAGCTAACTTTGTAGTTAAGTTGAATTGGGAAAATGGGACTGTGGTTTCAGAATCGAAAGAATTCAATTCTATCATACTTCTCCGTAGTCTTCTTAAATTAGCTTAACCGTCTATACTTCTTACCATATAATGGCTAGATAACTATACGTAGTTTACATCTACACGTTCTCTCCTTCCTCCAAGTGCACGCTGACGCACTTTATGTAATGCTAGCGTTCCCAAATAACGCTTTATATTTATTATTTTTGGGGTAGTTTATTAACTTGTTCTAATTACTCATGCTCTCATTTTAATATAATCTTATACTCAATTACGCCTTCGAAAATTGAACAGTAGCAAGAGTTAGTGCATGTTTCTTGACGAATTGGAGAACGGTGGAGTTATATTGGTTAGGGAGTTTATTAGGGATTAGGATTTTTTAGAATTCCCGACCATAAAGAATTCTATGGTGTGATCGTCAATGTGTAAGCAATCTTACAATATTAGAACAGCAGACTGCCAATAAATGTGTCTCTCTTCAATTCGCCAATAGAAAATAATAAAATGATGCACTGTTATTTTAACAGATTACTGCAGTAAGACACAAGCGATTCCACTCAACTGGAATAGAAAAGAGCAACTGAAACATTGCTACACTACTATTCTACATATTATTACCTAGCAATAGTTGTAGATGTTAATTAATACATAGAGCATTCATGACCATCCGCAACTATGCCTTATACAATTTGGTATTCATTAAATTGATGTCTATCTTCCATCCACTTCGAAACAGATACAACTGAAAATGCATTTGTCAATTGTGCTAAGTTTCGCTTTCATCCAACCCCACGAATATTTATAGTATTCTCTTAACATTAAATGATAACAACATTTTTGGTTATTCTTTACGTTCCGTATACTTAGCAGCACATAGCTAAGCTTTTATCGTATTTAATCAAAATTAATAATTATATGAGAAAAGCCGAACGATTTCATCGCAGAAAGAGAGAAGTACATCACCCTTTCTTACAAGTGGGTAGGTGGGGAGCGACAAATTGTTTCTTCAGCATCAACTTCTGCAAAAATAAGAATTAATTTCCCATATTATTACACTGATAATTTAAAAGGTGAAGTTTTTCAGTATGTATCTTAGGCAAATTATTTATCACTTACCGTGGGCAGATCACTGCACAGAGGGATGTGAATGTGACTAATGTTTAAATCTATTAATTTTTTTGGGACAATTTTTTGCAAATTTTGGTTGATTTAGCGCTCTGACATATCAATGTTTCTTCTTCTTCCGTTTCTCTTTGACACTGATCATCGAGCAAATCCAATTGTTTGAATTGTGACTGCTGCTTTTACTAATTGCAGTGCTACGGGCACTGCCCTCTCCAGGGCCCTCACTTTTTCCACGACCACTGTGGATGTTTTGAGAGTCCATACTGAGTTGATTTTTGTTGACGTTTGCTTGACCGTTATTCACTGTCGACTTCTGTGGAAGAAGGGGCTCCGAAATTGCTGCTCCCACTATTGAATTTGATTCCAATGGTGAGGACATTCGTTCAAAAAGAAACAATCCTTTCTTATGAGGATTGATTTCTTCCTCAGCGGTAGTGACCGGTGGAGTCGTCAAAAAAATCATCAAGTTCTCGTATGACTCGTCGGTACATTGCCCAAGTAAACCACCTCCTTCGTATTCTCCAGCTAATGTTGGGAAACCCATAGACATTGGCACTCGACTAGACATCTGTAACAAAATATACGATAAATTAACACGGGCGCACGCATACATTATTGTACCAATTGCAAAATAACGAACACAATAAGCTTCATCATATACAAAATATTGACTGTACCATTGCATTTGCGTTTGTACTGCCCAATGCTGGAAAATCGCTCTCTGACTCTAACTGGTACTTTTTATCCTGAGCCAATGCACCGCTGCCAAACTCATCCTGAGCAGCCATGTCTTTGCTATTAAAGTAAAATATAAAAACATTCGTTAAACTACAATTCATCTTATATATTACACACATAAGTATAGTTTTATTTTATGTTGCTTAAAAGTCAAACCTGTCCAAAAAACAGTGGAGAAAAGGACACGATGATCCCTTAAGACAAGAGCCCTCTGCCCAATAACGACAAGTAATTGTAATCAAGTCATGCGAAAATTTACAATCATTTCCACGTCGACATGACCCCTCAAGGAAATAATATTTACAAGGTCGAATCCTCGTCCTTTATAAAACATCATATAATTATTTGTAAAATTTAACACTATTTCAATCGTTTCTATAAAGTGAAGCAAGAAACAGTTTGATGACTCACCTGCGACGGTTCGCCTTGCTTTGTTTGCCAGATGCCGAACTCTGAATTCCTCCAAAGCCTTGAAAATGGCCAAAATCTGTATCGTTTTCGTTCGATGTGCTCAAAGTATTGTAAGCAGCAATGCCCGATGTACTATTACCTCCCACAGATGCACACCCTCCAACCAAAAAGTCATAATCGCCCTCGTAGTCAGCAAACATATCGTCATAGTACTCACTCTGGCTATCCAGATAATCCAATTCCATTTCACCTCCAACTGTTTTCTCACCCTGTAAAAGGAAAATAAAACAAAACTTAATTTTTTTCTCATCAATTCATAAAAATCTTTCTAAAAATCTTTTTAGCATAAACTGAGATTGCAGAGGAACACAAAATCATAGTATTTTCAGGACTAGGTGTATGAGAATATGACTTCTCGGGGCACTGTGAAAGTGTTTCATATAGAACTGATCCCGCCAAGTTGTTTGCTCATAGAGATATAGACAAAGTTATTTACAACTTCCAACTTTTTTATACAAGCCACTATACACGCTATACGCTGCAGCTCTACCACGTTCACCACATACAACGATACCAAAACACACAACGTTCACAGACAATGGAAAAATGTGAGTTTGTGTTCCATGTGCATGACAATTAGGTCATTGCGCATTGTATGTAAACACGAAGGCTAAAATCAATAACATACTGCAAAATATAAAAGCTTATACTTTTTACATTCCACTTGATGTACAAGCACTTCAGATTAGAAATGCAGATCTGGTAAAAATTAACGTAACATTTGTACGCCGTTTATAGATAATTCCATGCACTTTCCGCTTATTATATATACCGAATTTCAGTTTCATCCGACTGTGTTGTATGAAAGGAGAGAAGTTAGCGCTCCCCTGGACAAGGTCGGAACACATATACGGTTAGTCTCGGCACAAGACTGGCCACAATTTTTTTCATGATTATGATTTTCTACTTTTTGCTTCATTTAGTTTATATTATACTACAGTTTTCATTTCAAAATAAAACTATTCAACGAAAATCATGCTCAAAGAACGGGATGATGTAACCGAAATATTTTCCTGGAAAAATACTAATTTGAAAATAGTTTAAAAACGGTTGTAAAAATCTTGCTGAATGGATAGGCAATAAATAAGTCTGAACGTGAATTAAGTTAGTGGATAAGACTTACGGTCTTTGTAGTCTGTCTCACTTTTCGTTGAATTACTTAAATTAAGCTATCAATGTCTTATATGAAAATGCCCCTCAGTCTCAGTACGAATTTACTTAATAGGAGTTATTGATTGGGCTATCTCGGCATGCATATTCTCCAGGGTAAAGATAGTGTAAAAACTTACTGTGTGCCAATTGGAAGATTTCAGCTGCAAACCATTGTCGTAATCAAAAATTGAGGAATTTAGAGGACTGTGCTGATCTTGAGATATCAAAGAAGATGGAAACAATGGCTGACTAGGAAGATAACCTTCCCAATCAAAACCTCCAAGAAGATGCTCAGGATGTTGATAGCTTAGCTCTTGCAAATCTTTTCCATTTATTGTTTGATTGCCCTTCTCATTCTCCCGTCTAATTTTGAAACGAACAGGAAAATAAGAGTTGTCACATGATCGTTTCGACAGAAGGCAGTAATCTTCATCCTGAAATACAAAAAATGAAAATTAAGACAAATGATCAATGAAAATAACACAACTGTTGACATTTAGTGAAAGTATAAATTGTAAAACTTACATCCCCGTTAAAGGTTCGAAAGTGTGGGAGATGGGGGTTGATCTGATGAGCACTAAGGCCAGAAGAGTTGATTGGGGATGTATTGTGGTTACCAGAATTGTCGCCATTGTGTGCACCTTCTGTGTAACCCTTGGCTTCTAAAGACCCAACAGTTCTGAAATGTGTTTTCCAACTGTTTAGTAAATCTTCTGGTGGAACTTGGATAAGTGGTTTTCCTTTGGGCTTACTACAAGCGACAACGATCTCTAACTCATCTTCTCCATCCAAATCATACTCGCTCGGAATCCCTCCATTTTGTCCAAATACATCTTCAGCTTCATTTCCTGAATTATCATTACCCCATGCGACATCAGCAACAAACAAGACAAAACCTGAAGATGATTCCGAGTGATTCAACATGCTTAAACTTTTCTGAGTTTCTTCTTCAGACTCAGGATAATCAACTTGACGAATTATATGATAATCTGATTCCGGAGGAGCAGTGCCAAAATATTCTCTCATCGAGTGCATAATAGTATGCTTTCCTTTCGGAGGACTTGGTCTATTTCCTCCAATCACTAAACGATTCGATTTGTTCACATTCACTTGCCTCCTTGCATGCCGATACATAACATCGTTTCTGGCGTTTCCCTCCGAATCATGCTTTTGCTGGTACTGAAGTTGATGCTGCATAGCCCTAAAATCAAACAACTGATGGTGTGCGTCCTCCGATGGACTTTGAGGAGTGTTTGTTGGAGATCCCCAAGGATTGCTGCACACGCCCCCAACATTAACAACAGGGGTATTCTGTGAAGAAAATCCTATTATTCCACCACGTTGAAGTCCTTCCACATCTTGTCCCCAAATAGCAGCAACTTTTTCATCAAATTTCGAGAGAAATGTCAACAAGGTGTCCATTTCCTCTTGGGGCTTAGCATCTTCATCTTCAGTACCATTACACCCTTGAAATTCGTTCTCATCCTCTGACTCCTCTTGTCCATTCACATCCGATTCCTTCACTGACACATTTACATACAAAGGCTCACTTCCATTTCCGTCTGCTGTTGATCCTACTTCGGTGTTATTTCCAGTTGCCTGCTCACGTAAAGTTTGATTTTCATCATCCCACTGACTCAGATTAGATTTCCACTCTTGGTACTGACAAAATGACGATTTATAGTCACTTTCCGACAACGTTCCTAAAGGAAAAGGCCTTTTGGTTATAGAAGCATCCGTAGAATCATTTTCGGCAGCTTTTGGCGACGTTTCGATGCTTTGAACAATTGGTGAGGTAGAGATGCGGTGATTGACAGAAGAAGAGATAAGATTGGGTGCAGTCGATGGGGAGGATCCCACCGCAGAGAACGATACGCCATTCAATATGTTATCATAGTCGCCATCCTTTCCTATTTCATGGTTGTTGTGATCCGAAATAGAATTGCAAACATTGTTCCAGAAATAATTGCATCTAGATGGGCTCAGGTTGTTGTTGTTGATTGCGTTGTTAAGAGAAACTGAAGTAGAATCTGGTTGATCGGAAGAATTTTTCAACCAACCACTTTCTCCACCCCAATTTTCCTTTTCCTCTTCCTCCTGTAATTTAAAACAATTTAAAACACTCATGAACATTCATACTGGTTAAATTCTTAATACTCAAAAGGTAAATAACAAATGTAATGCACCTATTTCTACTAACAAAGATGTAACTTTAAAATGTTTACCTGGAAGATATCGCTGCCTTTTGGATTGAACAGAATAAGTTTGCTGAGAGGAATAGGGTGAACGCCGCTACTGTTGTTATTGGGTTCGATACCATTGAAAAAGTATTGTGAGGGGGTTGAATTTAGAGATTCACATTTCCGGAGCCAAATCGAGTCGTTGGTGCTTCCATTGTTCAAATTTGTATCAATCCCGCCCGTGGATAACGAAAATGGTGTAAAAGATTTAGGAAGGCTACTCATTTTGTTTTTTTCACAAGCTTCCAAACCTATGACACATAATTACATGAAAAATAAATGCTCTGTTGAAGCGTCCTGTATACAATGCTATTAAAATAACTTGATTGATGCATACCCAAATTATATTGTCTGAACACAGACCATTCTGCTTCGTTTAGCCAAAAGCGACCTGGAACGTTAGGATCTTCAAACTTATTGTCTACAAAACAGTGATTACTGTATTGTAGAGCTTCCTCGTCTTGATTTTGCGCCGAAAATCTTGAATTTAGATCAGAATATTTCTGCAAGCGATTAATAGTCGATGTTGCTTTGTCTATTGTAATAGAATTATTGGGTTCCAGAAGAAGGTCCCCAGAAGGCTCAAATATCATTCTTCCATATTATTATTTGAATCAGTCCACTCCGTCTTTAACCCAGCATAAGAGCGATTGACGGACACTTTTTACTTCCAAGTTCCAATTGTAGCTCCAAAATGTTTAAAGAAAATGAAACAGATAGTTTTCTTGGGTTTTGAAAATGGTATTGCTGAGGATCCAGTTCCACTAAATAAGATACTACTCTGGAGGTTAAGTAAATAATATTTTTTGATACCAGACTACGTTACGACTGGCCAAGATCACAGACTTATTAAACTGCAGTGCAGAGTGCAGTAAATTGTTGACACTTGAAGAACCAAGGTACGGTAGGTAAAACCAGATTAGTTGCTCATTTCCGACTGTAACAGAGGCAGCATCTTGAAGTACATTTTCCCCCTTTCATCAGCTAACGATTAATTACTCGACTGTTGTGTATTTAAAATAACGGTAGATTACATAACGAATATCTTTCCACTATTGTGTTTTGGCGGCCTAAAAACAAAATTAGTTGATTCATTAAGTATTTGCCCAACACACATAAAATAACTGTAATAAAATATTACGTTTTTTATTATTTTCTACAAACCTGTTGGCGCAAAAGCACATTACATTGACTTTAAATGGAGATAGTCTTCCTTCTGAGAGTGAGAATATACGGACCTCATCCTTTCTCAGACTCTCAAAAATATTTTCCTAGTTAGTTAGAGGAGGTGAAGACTGGGTGAATGACTGCCGATGATGAACTGACACGATATACTATCCTTACAGAATTTACGGAATTTCTTGGTGATTAATCAGTGGTCGCTTTCCGTTCTCAATTTGCCAGGGGACGATGATTTCTTTGAGAGAGGTGAGCTGGATTCCAAAAGTGGATCTATCCAGCAAGAAGCCATTTAACGCGGAGCTACTCACCTCTCCCTCTGAAACTCCCGTCCACTCTTCTAATTCAGGATGTTGCTGGTGCTGGAAACATTCAAGTTTTCACTGTTTTCTAACCATTGCCTCCTTTTTATTGCTTTTTGTGTTGTCTTCTTAATAATAAAATTGAGATGTAAGACTAAGACTGGTGACTTGTCGCGATAAGGTTAATTAGATAGTTGCTAAAGCTTGAGTTGTTTTGCTGAAACAGGTATTCTGTGAAGTGAAAAAGTAAAACATTAATTAGCATTTAATTTTAAAATTCACTTAGTTAATGAACAGTTTTCTCGAACTGCAACATGGGCTTACCGTTATGAACTTTGGCTTTTAATTTTTAGTAAAATGTAGATGTGCGCCGGTATTTGGATTTCGTATTTTCACCGTGAGGCGATATCATCATTAAATAATCAGCAGATGAAACTGGATCACTCAAGTCTTGTAAGGCATGGCACGTGGATAAAAAGAAGAGGGTGAGGGTTGGCCTAATAAGGCCGCACACCCAACCAATTTCTGTTATCAAATATTATATATTCCAAAATGTTTTTATCTCTTGATCACCAGAATAAGACACATCACCAAAAATGCTAATAAACCAAAATTAATTTTAGCGGAAGACACGACACTATTCTATAACTATCAGGAAATATCAAACAAAGCGGCGTAAATATACTTATCAGACTATCACACTTTTGATTTGCAGACAATCAAAAACACTTTCACGCAAACCAATTAAACAAATTACTGCAGTGCCTTGGATGTTTTCCAATAACAGTACACAGTTTACATTTACAAATCAAGGTCCGAATTTACAGAAAATAACCTATTTCGTTCGCAGTTGCACATTGATCTTTGACTGTTTT
This sequence comes from Pogonognathellus flavescens, assembly GCA_019776165.1. Classification (NCBI taxonomy): domain Eukaryota; kingdom Metazoa; phylum Arthropoda; class Collembola; order Entomobryomorpha; family Tomoceridae; genus Pogonognathellus; species Pogonognathellus flavescens. The sequence goes on from JABASD010000502.1 coordinate 40,984, forward strand.
GTTGTCGTTAATTTTCAGCTGTTGGATCTTCGGTAAACAGATGATTTTCAACGACAAAGAACTACAGGTGAAAGTCGACCAAGCTGGAACCTCTAATTAATATAAAAAATAACAATATCGATTAAAAGAATGAGCATAAATAATTGACATGTAAGATTATTTCTTAAACTTAATAAGATTAACGTCCACACATAACACAATACTCAGAACTCTGCTACACGATAATGTTTATCAGACCTATTCACGCACTATATTTTACAGTAATCTCATCATCATCAGTGAAGTTACAAATTTATGTAGCATTAGACGAGGCATCTGTCTGTTCAGTGTCGTATGTATTGTTTAAGTCAAGAATGTGAACTGTGTGAACTGAACGAATATAATAGTGAACAACAGTGAAAGTGACGTAACTAAATAGTATTATTACCGTCAAGGAAAGTAGTTTAGACTTTAGATAGTGGAGTTATAGCAGAAAGAAGAGCGCTGATTATTAATCAGTGACGAAGAGTTAACAGAACAGGGAGTAGTTAGGTCAAAATTATGGTACGAATAGATTTTCAGACTTCAGAGTCTGAAATTCAGACTGCAATTAATGAAATGTTCAATGTTGATCAATCCATAGTAGCTGAAGAGTAAATAAAGTACGGATGTAATTAGATATAGAAATTAGATGTAATTAAAACGTAACATTTCACTTATATTTATAAGAAGTATTTATAAGATCACAACAACCATTATTGGTTTTAGTTTTAGAATAAAAATTGAAAATGTTGAATAATAACGGTGGTTCGAAAACAAATGTTTTATAGACTCACTCGTTGCGACTGAATTATCGTTATTAAATGTTTATTACATTATTGATCGATTTGCTGATGATAAAAATAGCCGATCTACGCCGACGGAAAAAGTAGAACGCTCATCGCTCACACAGTTGTCATTTGTAGTGAGATGAGAATATTGTACTACTTAACTATGGCCAGTAATTGGTATTCAACCTCTTGCCAATTACTAATGTGCCACTAATTGGCATCCACTGGATAAGACCATACAACGATAAAACCACAAATATAAAAAACAGAATTAATTTAAATCCGGATTGAATTGAATCGAAATACACAGTACGGACGCACAAAAGTCACGAATCACATTTATAAACACTTCACGTCACTAAACCTGACCAGACACCTCTTTTACGCCACAAAACGATAAATTTTGAATCAAAATTTACACGCAAGTTGCAATATTCGTCAAATAGATTGATTTGTAAGATGATGGATGAATAGGATACAAAGAAGAAATTAATAAAAATTAGTATATCACATTACGTCAAACAGCTGAACAAACAAATAATATAACAATATATAATTGAAAAATGGTGGTAATTGATTAAATCCTTTGTCCAAAAATAGATATTGCAATTTTGGAAGTTGCTTTATATTGTTTGTGTGTTGTGTTCTTTAATTATTGTTTTTTGGTGGACTTTTTTAGGCCTATTGTCTATGGGTAACAAATACTGTATTCAGTATTTATTTGGCTGGAATTTGGGGCATTTTCATAATTTATACATTACACATTATGTGAGCGTGGGTGGATTGTTGTTATTTATATTAGTTTTAGCCTGGCACTTATCACTCAGTCAGTATATTGCTTTTGCTACACTGAATGAACGAAGATTTATATTGGTGTCAACTAAACCAATTAACTAGTGTTGTTCCACTACCAATTAATATCAACAATTAACTTCCACTAATATCATTAAGATTTTTTTAACATTTAAGATAATTTGACCGTAATTGATTGTTAACTTTGTGAGGTCATTTGCTTACATTTAGTAAATGTGCTTTACTTACTGATGAATTATGAAAGATTTTATCTAGATCATCGATCGTGGAAATGTGGAAGTCACGGGTTGATGTTGATAGTTGGAAAAATGAACAACAATCAACCCACCACCAAAACGTTACGTTTTCTAATTTCCACAAAAATGGTCCAAATTCCACCCAAGCAGACTAACAAACCTGAAACACCAACAAGCCAACAACTACTTAATTATTTAATTAATAGCTACTAAACAACAATAAAAATTACGTCGTGATTCTTTCGATCGTCTTGTGCAGAAGACCTGGTTTTACGTTTCGCGTTGATTGAGTTGAATCCGATGTTGGTTTTAGGAGGATGGTCGTCAATGATTGTTGGTGGGAACTCAGGAACGGAAGTCGACAAGTCGATTTTTCGTCGAGTCGCAAAGCTCGCAAGTCGCAGTCGTCGCAGCAGGAAGATCAGAACGAATAGAAAGATGATATTTTATTATTATTAATACATTCTATAGTCCACCTAAGTCCAGCACGTATATATATACACATACAAATGTATATATGTACCTATATAGACTATAGGTGTATTAGAGCGATATATAGTCATCATTATATATGTGTATCTTTAGTATATACCTATTTCGCATTGAATAGTCTATAGCTATGAGGGGAAATAATGGTATATTGATAAAATCAAGCTGTACGGTATACAGGGTGGATCATTATAATATTTTTCGCCTTACCAAAAAGTACTACGCCTTAGCGAAGGGTACATTTAAAAGCGTCATTTCTTGGAAGAGGAATTAAGGGTGATTTTTCCAAATAATGGAGGCAGTAGAAGGGTTTCATTAGAAATAACATTTTTTCGAATCTCAAAACTGATAATTTTGCAATCGTCTCATTTTTAAAGCATTACTCACTCATTCAGGTCATTCCGTCTCATTCGCATTCATATATCATTTAACAAACATACATATTAAAAAAACATACATACACACGATGCACATTATTGCGGGCGACTCCTGAATGAGTTTGCATATTTTGCGTTTCTTTCGTGAATGAATGTTCACTCATTTATAATTTTAAGATTTTCGAATGACTGATGGTTTCAAAATGAACATTTTTTTCTTATTTCCTTTCTAAATGCCAGTTTTATCATGTATTAAATGTATATTATGAGGTTATTAAAATGATGATCCGTTGTTTCCTAAAGCTAATTAAACCTCGTTTAGCGAATACTAAAATGAAACATGCTACGCGTTGTAGGTACACTACGTATGTTATGTTTATAGAAAAGTTTGAAGAACTAGGTAAATCCATTCTGAAAAATAAGTACCCGGGCATAACAAGTTTAATTATAATAGGTTTGCGCAAACAAAGAATGTTTAAATAAACGTAATATCCCAAAGACTTCAATTGATTATCAATTTAACAAACAACAATGCGTTAATTTAATTGCAGTTTTACTTTTATGGATCTCCCACAAGAACATGAAAGAATTATGCTTATAATAATAATTTGCGAGAATTCGGCGATAGCAGCATGACACTTTGATAGTGACAAATAAAACCAAACATCACATACACACAATTACTAAATGATATATTAATAATCAATTTGCTTTTGTAAAAACTTGTACCTAATTAATATCTTATTATTGTCTAACCTGACATTGACATTATAAGGGAATTTTCCTGACAGATTTGAGCTTTCAATTTGAATTATAACAAACGAGTTTTAGGCACATACATACAAACAATAAAGAATACTTATAATATTATTTCATAATTACAATAATATTGCTATCACCAAATGCTTTACAAAGTCATTTTGGTATTTGGTATAGGTGTGTAAAATCATATATTTTGAGTTCTTATGTGCTATGGTTTGTTTTGATTATGTTTTAAAACGATTTTTGGCCTAAATCATATACGCTTTTGGAATGGCAACAATAACGTGCAGGTATCTATTGTCTACATAATATTATATACATTAACTATAAATAAGTAGCACACATCTGTCTTTGTTTTTAATAAACTTGTTCTTTGTATTTTATTAAGCTACAATAAAAAACTAATATGTGAAGGAAAAAGATTGTTTCGTAATAATTGTTACGACTCCAACAAAAAATCAGATAATCACCCGCCGTATATTTTACGATTTGAGGTGATTTCATCACAAGAAAGAGCAGGTGGTCAAAATCACTAAACAACTTTCTCAACCTTCACATTTCATTTTATGTAGCAAAACTGGTGTTACCTAATTATTACAGCAAAATTTTAACTATTAGGCTGGTTGGAGGGTATAATAAAGTATAAAGGGATAGGTAATAAATAAACTAGGCCAACCAATCTCACATCTTCGATTCAAAATCAAAATGGATGCCGGATAATTATGACTTTCCGCATACATTACAATAATATACTTTTATCCTATTTATGCACAACACAATTGTATTCATAATTTTCATTATAATTTCCTTTCCCTGATCTAAATGCTAACTGACGCACTGCTGTTTAGCGCATACAGATTGACGGATCGAGCAATTCCTAATCTTAAGATGTTGCTAGAATTATAACATCAAATCAAAATCTTCAGCATTTTTCATAAGCTTAAGATTGTTATCAACAATTTGAAGCAGCTCAGGAGGACTAGGAACTCGACCAGTTTGTATCTTCGACCACACCGGCACATCTGAATTACAAACACAAAAATCCAAATTAAATTCCGAATTTAAAATTGAATACATCTTTGTGTACACTCGACATTGCATTCAGTGCTATGGACAAAATGTTTCCAAAGTTAGTAAATAAAATATCTTTTTTAAATGTGTAAAGTTAAGCAACGCATACCATTAAAGTATATTTCGAAGGCTCCTGTAGATAATAATGTTGTTTCTACAAAATTAAGGAGAAAGAAAATCATAAGGGATGCGTAGATTTTATTTTGACTGATCCAGTTCCAACTAGTGTACCCAATGTGGCTCATGCCCAAATAATCCATAGGATTTATTCCCATGAATATGCAACCTAATAAAGGAAATCAATGTAAGTTTATTATTTTTTAAATGAGATGTTCTATACAATAACAGGAAATAAGATTCGAATTAAAAGGAAAAAGGAATTGACATACCTAACAGCAAAAATTTTACAACTGAAACAATGCGTGCGATTATGGTGTTAATGAATGGGGGAGGGAAATTAGCTCCTTCAACTATCACTTCCGGATGACGCTGCTGTATCATGGACGAGAATTGTTGAAAAGCCTGACTGTACCCTCACGAAGAGCTACAAGTTACAAAAATGAAACCAATTCTTTCAAAACAATGCATGTTCAGCATAGTAAATTATTATTCATAACTTCCTCATTAATGCGATTTGTATGTATTTATTTATTTATTTAATCATATTTATTTATTTAATCTAAAAATGAATTTATTCATTACCAGAATAAAAATTTAATGGCTGGTCCACCAAATTTAGCAGAGGACAATTTTGAGCCCGCTGACGGCAATTTGTCGTATTGACTTGTTGGATATCCAGATTTGTCTTCGGAATCCGACATCTGATACCCTTCAGATCCTCTCTGAGACGACTTTGTAGTAGTATTTTGTATCTGGTTTAGGAACAGGTCCTTAACCGTAAAAATGCAAGCCAGGAAAAAAATGTAGTGCCATGATTTTAATTGCACTGGAGCCCTTGGTAAAGCATCCGCCATGGCTTACGGATATCCCTGCACTATGCAGGTACCTATTGGATAAGAATATTGAGATTAGTCTCCCATTTTCCCATAATCTATTGATTCTTGATTCATTCAACTATAATTGATGGACACTCTTCCTGTCACCTGTATTAGGTATATACTTCGCCCTTTTTTACTTGTTAATATTTAAAAACCAAAATCGTCGATATGATTGTTACAAGACAACAACAATAGATTACACATTCACTATTTACATTTTATGAATTGTTACTGTTAAATTGAATCACTTACTATATTTTGGATGTTTAGCTCCAGTCACACTGGAGTCTGGTTTTGATTTCAGTCCGACTGTCACTTTTTTATTGAGAAGGACACTTTGAAACTAAAGTTAAAAGTAAAGTCGCGTCCTGTTCTTTTTCTGTTCTCCAGCCAGGCCCACTTTCACTATCCTCATTTGTGCCTTCACAAATAAACTCTTCGGTTTTCACTTTTATTTTTCAGCCAGTCATCGTGATTAACATTGTGCTTTTGTGTACAATTTGATTAAGTGGGGTGGTTGGAATAACAGAGATTCCGTTCAAACTTCAATAAGGAAGACAGCCGAAGACTTCTCATTCTCACACCAACAAACATTCTAGGATAGGTACACGTAGTGTAGAAAATACCAGTACAAACCCAATACTCAAGGGTTTGAAATAAAATATATCCGAAAAGCGAAAAGAGATCAACAGAAAAAACCGAAAGGTGAATTAGTTGAAATTATGAACCAATCAGAGTTTAATATGAAGATCTGTTAGTTGCACTCTTATTGGTTCATAATTTGAAATTAAAATTATGTGTCTGTCTTACTGTACATCTAATCTAATTGACGAAATTTGATCCAGCAAGGCTAGAGTTGGCATTAAAAATACTAACATCTCTATCTAAGGTCCTGAATAATGCTGGATTACTGGCTCTCGAGCCCTAGTTAAGCTTTTAACGAGCCGAGCCGTTAACGAGCCGAGCCCTTATAGAGTGAGCCGTTAACGAGCCGAGCCGTTAAAGAGCTAATCTGGGTGCACAAACACTGCTTAAGTGAATAAAGTGTCGGTTGGAGAGAAATTTGCTTAGGTGCCCAGCTTAGCTCTTTAACGGCTAGGCTCGTTAACGGCTCGGCTCGTTAAAAGCTTAACTAGAGCTCGGGAGCCAGCATTAGTCCTGAAATTCAATTTTAGGTTCTCCAATAAATTTAAAAAATGTATGCAGTAGGATACAGCTAAAGCTAAACTATGCACTAACAATAAGATACCCATTGTATAATATAATGAAAAAAAATATTGGCTAGCCCATTGGCATAACCTCTATTAGGGAAAATTGGTTTGAAGATGAGTAGACTCTGAGCATTGCACCAACCTAGCTTTAAGAAATAAAAATTATCTATTTTTACTACATATTGTGTTAGCACCGTTTTTGTTAACATTTATTTGTCGGGTACTACCAAGATTTTGTAGTCGGCTGTCGACTACAATCCAGAAAGTTGTCTTTAATCGCGATTTGGATTTTGGATTAAGTAGAACATGTGACACAATCTTTATTTGAATAACAATACTTTAATTTCATGAATGTAGATGGCAGTTCGGAAACGCAGTTTTTGATGGCAGTTAGTTGATAAAAGAGAAAGCTTTTTTAATAGTTTTGCAAAGATTTGGATTTGTGTACTTTTCCTTGCCTTCTCCTGCTCTACAATCGTTCAGTCTTCTATGTACGAGACTATTAATATTTCAATCTCGAAGTAGTAACTTCATTCTTAAAGTGGTTAAAGTTATTGAAAACCTTCAGTATGCTAATAGAAAAATGTGTATTATTTTAATTAATGGTTAGTGCCAAGTCATGAAGTAGTTGGAGTGTATATTATATGAAGCTTCCATTTTGCTTTCACTTACTTTCACAATTGTTCCAAAATTGTATGATCAAGAACCCTATTTAGTCTGGGCTGGGATAATTCATTCATAATTCATATTCATAATATTCATAAAGCTCAAGACGTGAGGTTATTTAGAGATGCGTTTTAAAACATTATTGTGTGCATAACTTGCAAATCGTTAGATTATGATTACTGCATGTGAAAGCGGTGAAAGCACCTTAAAGAAGGTAGTTAACTAAAAGTAATCTGTACACTCCCGCAAACAATAAATTACAGCTTAACCGCTTTTTGAAACACTAAGGTTATAGTCGTCACAATGGTTAGTAATTTTTGCTGCATGATGTACTTTGTACATTTTTTTCACATGTTAATGACATTTTGCCTGGTGCAATGCAAATCGATAGTGACGTGATTATGCAGCTAATAAGCCCCGTATAGAAGGTGACATAGTGACCTTCCAATACATAAATATTACAAGAAAGTGATGAAACTTTTTGCAGTTCTTACGAGATCGAAAGATCTATTAGAATAGATACAGATACAGAACTGTATCTGTATCTTTTCTCAAAGTGTAGTACTTATCATTGCCATTGATAGTCAGATCATCTCACCATGAGTCACTTAGAATGACTGTGGATGAAATCTAATTTCTGGATGCTCGGTTTTAGACGCTAAATTCGTTTCAGACTATTCCGAGATATGTGTCTGGTCGATATAACTCTGTGACGTCTCTGACGTACTAATTAGGCATCATCGGAGAACCAGTCACGAGTTCCTGGAATTGGAGTTAGATTACTAAAACAAAAGCGAGTTGAATTCTAAATCTGAAAGCGGAATTGCTATATTTTCGGTGCACCGTGAAAAAGTAAAGAGCTGGAGAGCACAATACGCATGCTAAGGTAGAAGGAGGCAGAAGTGAAAGGTGGAGAAAACTTCTCGGACTTCGGACATCCAGAAGAACTCACTTCCCTTCCAGCCGCAGCCTTAAAAAGTAAAAAAAACTACATGTGAAAGCCACTCCGACTTTGCCCCCGTCCAGCCACACCACAAAATAAACAAATGTAGTAGGTATGTACAAACATTTGTACAGAACCTAAACCAGTGCAGTGCGGTGTAGTCGTGTAGTGTATGTAGCTGCAGTCTGTCCGGGCATACAAAACACAACACATAAGATATCATGTGTGTACGATGTTCTTACTTTAGTACACAGAGACAGATGATGATTTTTTATGTGAACTGCTGATATAGATGGTTGTATACATTAATGAGTGTAATAAGGGCACTTGTCTAAACCAATACATTTGACTTTGACTCTTCTGACTTCTGATGATTGCCTTGTGTTTGCGTGGGACTGTGTGAGAGTGGTACGATTGAAAGACAACAGTCAATAAAATTTTGACCAGATTGAATTGACCTGCATAACTTGAGTGACCAACATTTGACGCTGTGTGCAATGTGTGTGAACGAATTATAAACAAATAACACGACCAGACTTAATCCAAGGAATAGTAGCTCTCTCTACCTCGTATACAAAAACAAAACATTCATTTGATTGACATTTGATTACTAATCGAATTCAGACTTAAATCCTTTTGTTTTAAGGATTGCAAGTTTAAACAGTAAATGTACATACTTAGGAAACTCTTCGTACTTTCTAAATTCTATATACATTGAAATTTTTCAATGACAACTTACTAATGTGAACTAATTTTTGACAGTGCTACTACACTACTTACAACTATACGACGAAGGACATTTTCGAAACGAATAAGTTCCTGATTTATTCAATTAATTACAAAACTGCATCTGACAGGCATGAAATTCTATGCTGATTATCATTAGTTATACAACTATACAGTTTTAGAGTAAACTGTTGAATATTGAAAAGACGAATTGTTAAATTGGTTAAGCTAAATTGAGATAATACTCTTTCTGACAAGTGTTGAATATTCAACCGAACAAATATGCTGATGATTTAAATAATATAAATATTTTAGTCAAGATTGGAACTGAATAGTGTTGTAAAGATTTTTGGAAGCTAAAGATTCTTTACACTTACTAAAGGTAAGCTTTCTCTTATTTTATTTCAACTGTCTTTGCACGAATGAGCATTCCCACATGTTCCATAAAGGTTTGTTTAATTCTTGTCACATAATACGGGTTATGCAGTATAACTAACTTAACTTATTAGAGTCAGCCGACTATGTAGATGTGGGTAGTTTGTAAAGGATTTTGTACGAAATGGAAAAACTTCGCCTATTTCTAGTACTTGCTTAAGTTACCGGCGAAATGGTAATTTATAAATTATGCAGAATAATTTAGCTTTAATTGCCCAATGGGGTTGTGGTTATTTTAATTACCAGGCTGGAGTTTTTAAGTGAAACGTTTTGTATAGCGTGTATTGTATTGTACACGGAAGCATTGTTCACGCCAAAGGCAAATGAGATTCCTGATGACATTGAAATGTAGATAGTATTGGTAGTAATAATTATTACCTGTAGATGTGTATTCTTAATTGTTACTGACTAACTGACTGATAATGTTAAGGTTGTCAATTCTAAGAAATCATAATAAATAAATAATGAAGTCAGTTTATTTTCGTCGAAGCATGACTACAACGAAGAAAGTTGCACACATAAGAAAGACGGATGTCCCTAAAACTAGGTATATAGATGAAAACATTCACTTAATGGTCTCAATAGTCTCAAAAATACAACTGAATTAATTAAAGGTTTGTATGAGTGATGCTGCACCTGTAGCTAGTATCCCCATTTTACTTGGTAAATTACGATGCAGCATCACAGAACCTATAGTCTAAAATTAGCAAGGATAAAAAATTCACCCTTGCTAAACAGAACTTTTACAATTAGACTAGACACGTTAAGCTTGTTTATTACATAATCATTTGTAAGCTAGTTATGAATCTGCAAAGGTGAAATGAATCATTCTACTACAATTTAACAGTTGTATGTCAAGTTGTCAATTACATAATATATACTGCTGTATACAGTACAGTGTATTTGTTATACTAATAACCAAGTATGTGAATCACACTGAAATGAACCACGAAGTACTCGTATTAGTAGAAAACGTTTGGCACAAGATATCAACACAATTACTTAGCATTACCCTGTCAAATGAAATCCACCGAATTTTAATGCTTAAATACAAGAGAATAGATCATGATGTTTCATTTGAAGTACAATGACTTTTAAATACGGACTGTCATGTTCGTCACTTTGCTTCCAAACTCAACTTCAAATGAGCGAGCAAGAAATCACAAAATCATAATCGTCTTTACGTCTATGAATTGTGTATACTTACTTAAGTATTATGTAATGTGTGTTAAACTAGTACTTCCTCATCCCCCAGGAGGATTCTGATTTAAGCAGCTACTATTGTTTAGCCTTGCCTTATTAATAATTTTGCTTATGAAATGTGTGAGAGTGGGTGTTTATTTATAGAAGCAGGATCTACGGAGAAGGCAATTCTAGTTAATGCATAAGAGATGTACAAAAGATCTGCCGTATTCTGCATGGTAATTGGTAATGCTAATGATGTTTGTTTAAACTGGAACGTACGTCATTGTACTTACAATACCTGAACAAGTTGTATGAGTTATTTGTCCTAAATTACACTAAAACTTGCAAATAATCTACAGATAGGTATAATAAAATATTAGCATTAACTAATTATTATGACCACTAATAAAAAGTAAATCACCTAACCGATTTTATCTGTTGCATTAAAATGAAAACTGACATAACCATAATACTACCTTCTTAATTACTTTTCGTAGAAATTGCACATCCTTTGGATAGGACAGAATGTGTAATGTGCTTGTGGGCAATTATAAAATTAATTAATTACTAGTTCGTTAAAAATGATCTAGGGAATTCTGTATAACTTAAATCAAGTAATAAATCTGAAGCTATCAATAATAGGAACCCGTGTGCGATTAAATTTAATTACGTGACGATGTGACAGATTCAGGAAAATTTATTGCAACTACGCACCTACAATAATTATTGTGATATTATTAGTGTAAGAGTTGAGTCGAACTAATTGCAATAGCTACACAGATATTATCGTTATTAGTAATCTGGTCTATGTAACAGATCTGTTAATGAGTGTGAGGAAAATAGAAGTTTATTGTAGATTGGATGATTAATTACTATAATTCACCTTTAAGTAACCAATATTAACTGACGATAATGGCTTGCTCTACATTCCATGTTGTTCTGGTACGTGGGTGGCAGTGGCGATGTCTGTCCTGCTACTGTCACTGTGGGATGATGTATAATGTAGCTACAGTTGCAGCAGCACGTAGTCTGTACTGTAATAACAATAAACTCACACTAGTAAAATGACAAATGAATAATAATTTTATATCATGATGCATCTGATTTGCTGTTTGTAAAACGTGTGTAGTATGTTACCTACTACTCGAAGTAAAACCAAGGTACATAGTAACAACACACACAGCAGTAATGTAATTGTTATGTCTGTGAACGTGTAGTTACTCACCTACCGATATTCCATGCTCATTTTTCTATTTGTACTGTACTGCTACATAATTCCTTTGTTGTTTGCATTTTTGGTAGAATGTACTGGCAACCAAGGGGTTTCCGTCCCCAAACAACGCATTGTCAATTACATACAAACTAACTAGAGTTTTTAGTGCAATCAGCTATGTAGTAGCTACTCTGCAACATTTATTTTAAAGTATTGTGTAGATGGACAAGTTAACGCATGTAGCTGCAGTTACTCGTAAACCATGTTATGCGGAAAGGTGATTACCTTGCGTAGAAATATGTAGGAAGTATAAGGTACCTCTGGATACTACGAAAATGTGCTTTAAGAATTTAATTGCAATAAAAGATTTCATATGAAAAACTTCACATTGTTTGTTTCACATTTGAAAGGCTTTTTGCCTACCACACGATATGAATTTTTTCAGATTATTGCAATTTGCTGACCTATGATTTGTGAACATTTTAGATGAGTTTTTCAGTATGGTGTACAGTACATAACCTCCTGGGAGGATTGCATGATTTTTTTCTAAGCATTGTGATTATACTCTCATTTGTACACAGATAATTTTTTTATGAGATGAATGTAATTGCATCAGTTGTCAGTATCAACATCACCACCAGTATGCTGTCTCGTTGGGTTTATAGTTTGGCTGGAAATGTAATGAATATCGTCAGGAAGGATTTGCAAATCTTTTCTTGAACTGTGCATTTGTGCTGTGTTGATGTGATAATATGACACATAACAGAGATGTTGTTGTGACATACCAATAATTAAGTTAAATGTCAAATCTAATTTAGAAAACAATTAAAATTGTTTTCATGTTTAGTACATACATGTAAGAAAGCAACATTAAAATCTTGGGTAAATAAAGATGAAGTATAATTTGTCCATCACAGTCTGTGTTTGAACTTGTCAAGTAACCTATACTGTCAGTAAGTTATTAGCACATGCATACATTAACATTATTGTAGTAATCTATTTTAACGTTTCAAACTGACTAAATATACCTACAATACTATTTTGCGTACATGAATCTATCGTTTACTCCTAAGATAAGGATGTTCAATGAAACAATCCAGTAGTAAAAATTATTCCATAATAAATCATTTGCATAGTAATGCAGCTCTCCTGTAATACTATGCATACATGTGCTTTTCATTGCAACTCTTAATTACATATTTACCTACATTATTTTCCTCAAGCTTTAGTATCTGTAATATGTATAGATGTAATATTGTTGTGGGATATTGTATAGTATCGTATATTTTTCAATGCAAATGTTACCAACGCACTCATCTATTGATTGGACTTTCAGAGAAATAGTAATGAATATTATAAGCATTAGCAAAGCAAGGTTTACTAATTACTATCATTTGTTATGGTAGGCCATTTGTACGTCATTTAGTGCTCCAAGATTTGTTTTTTAACGGTTGCATTAATGGTGTGTCATGATTGTACTATTATAGCTAGTTAGTAAAACTGAAGGCTTATACTAACAGTAAGATAAATACACATAGTTAATGTTATGTTAGTTATTACCAAAAGAAATTACTTCTCATCATAATTTTATGTCTTGAAATTCATTTAAATCCGAAGGATCTTTTACCATTTACAACATTTTATCTGATCGCCATCTGTAGTATTGGTTTATGCAACCATAACATATTTTAAGTATGATTAGAATTACAACTCCTACTTACACAGATTAGGAACAACAAATCTGCAAAATGAGGCTTTTATGTTAAGTCAAAGTCACGAAGTCAAGTAGCCAAATACAACCGAATCTATTTGTGTTTCTCTGCAATTGCAGCCACAATGCAAACGCATGTAAAAATGATTTACTTTGTACTACACATTGCGGTATCGTATACTTACTTAGAATTGAATGGAATAGGATTTGTAATTTAAGACGTATGATGACTTCACTATTCTACAGTAACTTGTGCATATAATTAATAGACAAAGTTTTATTGTAAACCAAATTACTCTTCATGCGAGTTCAAGTTTTATTACGTTTTATAGTATCCAGAACATCCACACTTAAAAATTCAGTAATGACAGTAATGAGTGTCCTCTTAAGTCTTAATTGCATTACTATTCGTACTATTTAAGTACTGTTTAAGTATTACTCGTAGTGTTGAGTCATTTTCAGAGTATGATGTATGATTTACCTTTCTTTAGCAATTAATTTTTGCCAATTAGCCAAAAAAGGATTTATTGAGTATTACATGCCAAAGATTTGGACAAAATGCAATGCAGCAAGCAAAGGTATTAAAGTGAAATCTTTATGAGATGACAGATGATACATTAGACTTCTCTTTTTGTTTGCGGTATAAATCAGTTCGCTTTTGTGTTCGATGTTGTCTCCTTGGTTCTTCGTACGAAGAACACGCTCTGAAATCTCTTTCTAGTACGCGACCAAAATATTACTATTCTTGTCAGGACTATGCAATATCATCTAATATTCAACAAGTGCCTTGCTTGAAACATTAAAGTCCTTTACCCTCAGTGTATTTGCATTAACGGTATAATAATAACAATTTTAGGCACTGTTAATTTTACTTGTGGACGCCATGAAGACATGGATGGAATATCTTGAGTGTACCTATGCAATGTACATGTGCGATATATTTATTGTACACAGGTGCAGGTACAAGTACACGACACTCTAATTTGTGGCATCAATCAATCATCATCTCGAAGCTCGGATGAAATGTGACCACTACTGGAAAAGACGAATAAGTCTCTGCTCTGTTATCAACGTATTCCTAACTAATAGTGTTAAGATTTTGTTTGTCCAAAGTAAACATAAATATAGTACCTATGATTCTGACTTGTGTATAGGAAATCGAAACGTTTGGGCTTACTCAAAGGAATTATAAAAAGTCCTAGAGTAAAATGTGTATAGGAACTCTGCATCCAAAGTTGTTTTCGCATCTTTTGTTCATGAACGTTTATTCTTTGCCAGACAGAAGTAAAGAAACATTCATCAATTTTTCCTTTTCAATATTTATGATGTATGCCTCTGTGAGTATTGAATGTGTATGAGTTTAAGACTCTATTTACTTCATTACACTTTGTACATACACTTACTACACAGAACGTATTATTATTCAGCTTATAATGAGATTACAGTCTTACCTCCAATAGTACTTAACCGTAATAAATAATATTCAGTGTTCGCCAGCACAGTTAGTACATACAGATGCTGCATACAAAGACTAAAAGTGTGGTACGTTCCGCTTGTTTGTAAAGGTTTCTACACTTCCTTAGCAGTCAGTTAGTAATAATATATGAAGTTTGTTGAATTTTAAGGATAGGTAATGGTTGCGAGTATATTTACAATGCAATGTACTAGTAGATATACATACACCGTACGTGCTACTTGTATTTTGTTGTGTTCCGAGATATCTCGAGTAAAATGGCATGTTACAATATGAAGGACCAAGAATCTTACGGCTGCATGTTTACTCCTTGTCTATTGCGAGTGACACAGAAATCTTACAGCTAACAAGTTAACATTGCCCATATAGCATCTCTCTCTCTCTCTCTCTGTCTATACATGCCGTAAATGCATTGTCAAAAATCCTAAGGGCATATAGCAAACAAACTCACCCATCAAGCCATTTACCATAGTATATTATTTTGTACCGTACCCAATGTATATTTTACAAACTGACAAGTTGCCTCTACGCTTTATTTTTATGTATATATATTCCTTTGCATTTGCAGTGCCAGTACCTACATGAACAGAGAAGGTGCACACAAACACAAGTCACATAAAAGACAAACGTACACAAAAGAAAATTGTTTTGTTTTGTTACAGATGAGTTTGTATTTATTGTAATCAGGCATTTTAGTTTCAGTCTTCAACCGAACAATCGTTGTGGCTGTGTTGGTAAACGAACAGATACTGTTGACTGTTTATTAGAGTGTTTAGGTTGTGTATTAAGTTATATAGCAGAGACTGGAATAGAATAACACTTGTTGTATGTATTAGATGTGCACAGATATTATTTACCAAAGCAAAGCAATGTACACATAAACATGTACAGGGGATTAACATAGCAAAGCCTATTTACGAATAGAAAACACTGTGACCCAAACAGAAGAGCCCAATAATAGTACTCGTATTGGTATTATAAGTATTATAGACGGTTACGTGTGGGTTAAAGACACACAGTATGTACCTACACCTCTCTAGTCTTCTCAGTCAGAAAGCCAAATGAACCGTACCGTACTCATTTTAAAACGGTGGGGCTGTGATATACAAATACAAACGAGGATTCTTTTGTCGATGTGCATAGAACATCAAATCAGTTCGTTTAAACACTTTAAGCGATAAACACTGAAGCTAGGGCAGCTACTACTCCACTGCGTAATGATGTCAATACGTTAACCTGTGCCTTGAGAAATAATATTCGGTTATATACAAATACTACCAGCAACACAAAAAAGAAACAAAGAATGCTTTGATCGGTTTTCTGACTGGTGCCAAGTGGCAAATCCAAGTGTTTTCAAACTGCGAACAGATTATATTATTTTTACATCTACCGTTTACTTAGTTTAGTAGATACGTATCAAATTAATACGTAACTAAACTACTAAAAGCGTTTATTTTCTTGCAGACAGATTGTATTTATTTACTGGATGTAACTGATTTTCTGTGTCTGCTAGTATAACTGAACCACATTTTACTAGTCTGCTCCTGGGGTCTGTGCCTTGACTTTCAGTTTTCGGAATGTGTATATTCTTTCCTCAGTTTTATCACAAACCTACTTATTGTTGATACAGTGATTATACTAATAGTACTATAGTGGAACTATATTCGAGGATGCATGTATTTAGTGAAGTGCTCTGGTGAATTGTATTCAAGCTTAAATTAACTTCCGGGGATGGTTGCACTGCTGTGTCGCTATTTACACTGTTTCGATAGCATTCTTATGTATTGAACTGTATGAAAAGGACATTTACATGAGTGTATTTTCAATACATATTTTCGATTGAATCAAGTTTGTATTCAAAGGCTCAGCTCAAGAACACATATTTTTACTTGAAACTTTTTTCTACTTCGTAAAAAGACCTTCTCGCAGGATATTTATACAATGTCATGAAATGTTCAGTATTCTTGCAACATTTTGTTACATAATAGTTTTTCAACATTCATGAAATTGTAGTCGATTCACATATTGGCTTTCTCCAGTGCAAATATTTTTCAGACGTATTCTGTCAAAAGAGAAAGTTTGCAGAACTCCGTCCGTGAGTGAGATTCCTGAGTGATTCTCGAAGAAGCTACAGAAGAATTCAAGTCAACATGAGCAGCATGATTATGATGCGTATGAGATGCATTGCTTTTTACATAAACTTTTTTTATATACACAACTCAATATTTTATACATTTTTTATTACAACTCCACCATTATATATACTGGCAAAGTAAATTTGTTTTATGTATGTTCACAGCAGATCTTTATCTCCCGTGCATATTAATGAATAGATATTTGCATGTTGTAAATTAGGGATGTTACGAGAAGATATGCATAACATTATACGAGAATAATAGAATTTACTCATCTCGCACAGATACAAGCTTAGAAAGAGGAGTAAATCGATTATCATCATTAGATTTCCTAGTTAATTCAATTTCGTCGTTTCTACATTATATACAATGATGATTCATTGGAACCTATAGCTATAGAAAGATTGTGTCGTTTCATGTTTCTGAGTATATATATATCAGTATCCCATAAACATTTACGTAATTAACGTAAAACAAAGCTTTGATAATAATACATATAGGTACCTGCTACACTTTCATTCAGTAAGTGATTAAAAAACACTTGTGCCAAAAAAACTGGATATTACGCGTTCCCTGTTGGAACCACTACCACTTTTGGCTAACCTTCTAATTTTGAACATATGACAGTATAATGTGCGTCTTAAGTCTCACGACTTACTTACGATTATGCTAATTGTAAACACAGATGCATGTTTGTTTGAACGATAGCGTCTCAAGATATTTTCAAATTTCACGTTAATCACTGCTAGTACTTGTAAACAAATTAGTATACTCCGGCTTATCTTATTGGATTCATTGCATGTTGTATTGTCTGAATCTTAAGAATTGGTTACACATTCAATGCAGCGTTGGCCAAGGCAAGGAAAGCCAGTGCAAAGTAAAATTCCATTACATCAGTTACATCACAATCATTCTATGTGTATATACGAGATTATAAGTGGCTTAGCTTTCTTGTTAAACGTTCGTATTTTTGTTTGCACTGTAATATACCTCGTATTAACTTGTATAGAGTATGCAGTACACAATAATTACCAATTTACTATATAATTGTGTTGTAATGATACTGCTGCATCCAATACTACCCTTGACTGCTTCCAGGGAACAAGAACTGTACAGTTTAGTTGTAACTATGCCCTGGTATACATATGTTACCAGATTGCCAGTCTTTACATACTCTATACAAGTGAATGTTGGTTTTATGTGGTTTTATCATAAATGTCTCGGCGTCAGTCAGTTGTGTGTACAGTGACAATTTTGTCTCGATCTGCTTTACTTTCATCAGAGTTAGTTTTAGTGCAGATGTACAAGTGCAAGTGGTAATAGCGTTGCATAAAGTATAAAGACTACAGAGGAGCAGCAGGGGAATTATTGAAGGAGACTTTTAGTTAGTTAGTGACATACTGTTTTATCATGCTGAGCCGGTAGACGTGTACACATTGATAGAACCCAATTATATCAAAGGATTTTTCAATAACATTGCATTAGCTGAAATAATACGATTATAACTAGTCATCAATATTACAGCAGACACATAATAATAACTTCATTAGTTTTCGGAGACTGAGTCATAGAACAGCCTGAAATCGTGTTCGTCGTAGTAAACAATATAAATGAGTGCAGTAATTGACAGTTTGATGTTGTACATGTACATACAGATCGTAATCCTGACTTATTTTTAGTTTCTGCTGTGTTCAGTCTCAAGTGGCACAAATCCGCATTTGCCAAAATACAACTTGTGTGGAAATAACTCATTTTGTGAAGTGTTGTGATTTTTACTAAAGAAAAATGCCATTACTTTTATTCACAGCCGGAAAGAGGGGGGATCGCTCCTGGCGGCGACCCAGTGCCTTCTTTACCATCGGAGAGGGCTCCGAAGCAGAGGATTCAGATCATTACAATGAATTCGACTCTGACGATGAAATTTCAGAAAAACCACGAAGAAAAGTATCTACAGCCCTTATCTATTCATCAAACTCCAGTTTAGGTAATTTACTACTTCTTTAAAATTTATCAATATTAAGTTCTATGTAGTCTTAGCCGTAATTCGCTTGTTTAATATTTACACTGCTGCTTTTCCTGATTTTTTTGCTTGAGTCATTGCTAATATTTTAAAGGAGAAATGGAAGTACAAGTACTTCTATTTTATAGTGGTCTAATAACTTCTATCCTCCATAAAGCGTCCTTGCCTTATTACACAAAATAGTTCAGCAGTGCTGTATTATAAATAGTTGAGTACCATTTTCGTAAGTTGAGAATTCTGAGTGAACCTTGAAACACCATTATAGTGTTTCTCTTCCTGTCATTTGAATTATGCATTTACCAAAATGTTTGTATACATATACAGCTTTGCACACAACTTATTATTTGAATTGTAATAATAAGTTGTAAGGATAGTAGTGAAAAATTACTTTAATTCAGATACAAACAAGCATAGACATTTTTGGCACCACCTCACTAGGTCAGTTACATGCAGACTTGTTTCCATTTTCTACCAGGAAATAAAGTAGGGATTGCTTATTGTACTAAAAACCGCAAATCGTAAACTGCGTGACGAAAATTAACATGAAAAAATTATTGCAGATTTTCATTGATTGGATTTGGACATTTTGTTGCATTTATTATGTCAATGCATAATGATTGCATGAGTATCTATGTACGGCTGATGGCTTCTCTGAATATGATGCAAAAGCTTTGTATCCGAAGCTTGTGTGTGTATCATGAACATTTTTATTTATCATTCAATGAGAGTAAAAACAAATTGTTACTAGAACATGTCACACTGTAATCTATAGCTCAAGTTTCAACTGTGTTTTTAGTAAACTTTTTTGAAAACCCCTTAATGCACTGTGAATAATAATATTATACGTTTACCCATGTATAAAATTACGTATACAAATAGATAGGAAATGGCTACAGCAAAAAACTTTCATTCAGGTAGCATAATAGCAAACGCTTAATACAGTAGCTGTGCATAAAAGTGAGTTTATCGACAGCATTAATTAGTTTGGAAAACAAAACGTTTTACTTATTGTTTATATGAGAATGAGACCGACCCATTGAGGACAGATATTAACAAGTGTTTAGATTATGTATGTATTCTATTATGATTTGGTAATTAGAACTCATTTGGCGTGGGCGAAACATAATTTTTTACATCACACTGTAGTGAAATGACGGAGTCTAATGTTCTTACGTGAGAATAAATCTCATATCAGACGTAGGCACATGTGTCACGTCAAAAGCGTGTATGACTATATGAACAAACTACACAATATTCTTATATGCACTATTTGTACCAGGTGACCATGTTTGCTACAATCCGTAAGAAAGTGGAGTATGGAGTTACGGCATTTGTTTGAATCATTTGTAAAATAAATAGTTGATTTTATACACAGAAAAATTGTTTCTACTGTCATATTTCTACTGTACAAAGGAACCGAGTCTCTTTGATCATAATGTTGCAGTTTTAATTCCAATTCCTTTTATCCTGCGTTGTAGAATAAAAACTTATTTAGAATTATCTGGTAGATGAATGGTCATCACCTTCCTTTGAATAAAATAATTATTTCATCTCTTCATTTCAGTTTTCAATTTTAAGCACTTTTAAAGGGAAAGTTACCTGTTGTACTGAATCATTCGTTAATTTCAACGAAGTGAATTAGATTCAGCCAGAATGAATCGTAAAAAAGGTTAATGAATATAATGAAGATCTCATAATAATCTCAAAAATTACTACAGGATTTCATAACATTTGCTTAAACTTGAAATTATAGGATTTGCAATATTTCTAACGATGAGCGAGCATGAATAATACATAGGCAACAGAATGTAGGTATAGGTAGTAGATATCTGTAGTTGTAAGAATTCTATATAACATTATTTACATTCCGAACTGTAACAAAGAATATAAAAGGCAACGCCTACGCCGTAACTACGATGACGTGATGTACTATTGTCCTATAACCAAAAAATATTGGAAGCTGAGAGTGCAGAACATAAAGGAATGAATAAATCAATTTATAAATTTTATTGATTGGGATTTACAATCAGAACCATTTCCATCATAATGTACAGCGTGCATAATTTTACAATGTAATCATGCAAAAAATCTATATAGAAAGTATACACGTGGACTTATGGCCATAGCAAATTTAATCCTATTACTTAATAACTATATGCGTACGTATACATTCGTTGTGGTCGGTTTGACACAAATGGCGATGTTTTTCGGTGTAAGCATTAAAGTTCTTACATAACCAAAATCTATTTAGCTACGCATTATATTCCTGTTGTTGATTTTTTGATAAAGAGTGACTTTGTTTATTACTAATCGTAATTGCATGGTCAGGCCACTCCAAGTAGGCGACAACATACTTATTTCTATGCGACTCACATACTGTTTTCAAATCGATATTGTTAGTAAATGTACAATGCATACAGATTCAATTGCTTTATTTGTATTTACATAAAATATCAGTACTAATCTTTTGTTGTCCATACAAGCAAGGTATAAAATTTTAAATATACCTACGTAGTTATGTTAGGTAAGGCCAATGAGTGTTTATATAAATCTGCATTATGTAGCAGCTTTGCTTTCATAACTAGTTTATAAACTGTTCAATTGTTACAGAATGTTATTAATGCAATTTCCTTTGCTTTCTTCCACATTTGCTTGTAAATTATTCATGGCCGAGATTTTCATGCAAAATGAAATTATATTGTAGATTTATGAGCAGACATAATTCTGTTTCTCATAACCTTGATACATCCTCAGTAGTAGTCAGTGGTGTAACTTAATCTTTTGATAACTTAAGATGTAATTTAATACGTGTGTCCAAGGTGGTAAACAAAATCACAGAATCTGAATCTAAGTGAGACTGATTACAAAAATAAGCTCTTTACACTGCACTGTATACACAATAAGCAGAAAAAACTTATCTTACTTCATTTTAGTGTTTACCTACATATTCGTTATTATTATTTGCATTGCACCATTTCAATGTAAACCACTTCATACAGTTTTATCCAGTATGTTGTGCATGTTTGATGTTTACTTGTATAGAAACAAAAGGTGGATGTGGATTCTTGTTTGTGGTGCAAATATTCAAGTTGCCCATAAAAGATTCCAAATTAAAGCTAACTCTATCTGTACTGCTCTGAATTTCCGCACTAAATTCTTTTGAGAGATGACTATTTTAATTATGGATTTGGATAGCTATTCATAATTTAATTATAACATCCTCCTGGGTCGGAATCTTCTGCATTGCTCGTTGTTTTGTTATGCATTATCACTATCCCCACAAAGCCAGCTCTGTAGGACTTTACATAAAGCTTGTTTTATGGTCATTGATTGATGATTATAATGTGTAGTTATGCCGCTACAACGAAGATGAATTTTAATGAAAGCTCTTTGACGGTTTACTTGTTGCATGCAAAACCTTTAATTGGTTTCGTTTAATTAATGGCATGGTAAAACTTTAACAAAGTCTGCCCATGCAAAATACCTTTCTGTGTGTGTAACTTTGCTTTTGCCCTGTCAACATCGCAGAGTTCTATAAATAGGGAGATCAACCAGAAATTGGTACCTAATAAAAACTTCACGCTAGATTAGATTATATGGCTCAGTTTGTTTTCAACACAATGAATTTTACTACGCTTCCTATTTGTCATAATATTTGAGGTAAAGCTAGAACTGGTGATAACTTGATAAGCTATGACATGACAGCAGTCAACTTATAGAGCTGACAGCCTTCAAACTAAGTAGATTTTGAGGAATAATCAAGAAACACTTTGTCAATTTGCTATTTAAAGACAAGTGTTTAGCAAATTGTATAAAATATCATCATCATTCACTTACATATTCTATTTCACATCGCAAATGTCGAAGTTAACATTAAGTTGATATCCAGACAACCTAGACAGACTGTGAACTAAAGCATTCAAAGTAAATAATTTATGTCAAGGCACGAATCTATAATATAGGCGAAACTATTTACTTTGCATAATAATGTGGCAGTGTTAATAAAAAGGGTTAAAAAGGAAAGCAAATTAGAATAACACTGAAGCAACTGTCGTATTATACGTGACTGATAGGAAGTATTGTGATACTTGCTCTCTCTAGAAAGAGTACATCTAATTGTAATTGCAAGTACGGAATAATAAAGAGCGTCAGAAGACTATAGTTAGCATTTTATGTGTGTGTATTGTATACTATATGGCAATAGCAATTGAATTTTATGCAAAGTGATAACTGATTTCTACTCCTTTAAAATCATTCGCTTCACCTGACTAAAATAAGAGCGCATGGTGAGCTAAATGTAAATTATTTGTCTGTAGGGATTTTGTAAATGCCCAACAAAACTACAGATAGTTGTAGCTGTTGACTCGACATCGTAATAGCTTTTTCCATTAACATGCAATGCGATGAAAAATTTTATGGACTTTGGTGAAGGGCTGCGCTGCAGGTGTGCATTACATTTTATGTTATATAGTTTAACTACCTTCTTTAAATACAAAACCCCATTAATGGACTAATTCACCTACCTATCTGCTTTTACTGCGGTGTTGTTGTATTATAATTGCATATACTACAGACACATAGCCACATAACACAACCTAGAGAAATCTAAACACATGCCACCATGATGATAGTTGTAGTATGGTCCATATGTACACATACACCTACACCTTCACATTTACATTACAGTATACAGTAGCTATGTTCGTGTATTTAACTATGAAATTAAGCATTTTAGATAGGTATATTTATTATATACAGCAATACAGCTACAGCTGTAGGTATTGTTGCATGTCTCTGTGAGTGACGAGTATTGCATTATATACCTATAGCTTTTGAATGAGATACGCGTTTTACGCTTCGTTAACTTTGCATTATACACTACAGCGAGCTTAACTCTACTTTAATTATTCAACTATCTCATAATATGCACTGGAAGCTATTGTAAACAATGGTTCATACATTTTCGATTGTTTATAGCCATTGTGTGGATAATTCATTTCAATGTGCGTATTGTATTGTAACATAAAGCTGAAGAAGTCCTCATACTTTTTTTATATTGAGAAATTCACGTATCTCATTTGTAATATCAAATATTACGTATAGGTATTCCAGTATAAGACTAGTAATAATATTTCAAACGACGAGAGATGTACTGTTGTCTTTTAGTTTACAAATTACAATACCTCACTTACTTCATTTACACCTTCCTTCTAAATGATGATGAAGGGATTGGTAGCTAAAAGTTTTGTGTGTAGTTCACGTAAGAATTCTATTTTGGAGAAGAATACACATTCACGTGTTGTTATTTGTATGCTAAGTGTAAGTATGGCTCCATGTGTAGTGTATAAGTATAAACATACGATACACACAGATACGTCTCGGTATCTGCACCATTTGCTGCTACGTGGATAGGATTTTGTGAACAACAAGAGTAATGGAAACACTAATGTGATTTGTGAATACAATACGAAAATATATTTGAGCATCATATCAGTCAGCTGTCTTTACTTAGAAGCTGTATCTGTGTATGTAATGGAATGTGTACATGGGATTGTTGCAGCAGTGTAAACTGTATGGAATTTAAACAGGTTGTCTAATTGTTCGTGGTGTTAGTAAATGTTTTGGCTGAAGTTATTTTGAGTTAGTATTAATACGATGTTTGTGTTGTAAAGTTTATTACGTCTTGTGTAACATGAGATTGTGTTACTGAAACTGACACTTATAAAACTTGCACTGAAACGCAGAATCTGTATCATACATAGTTTGTTTTTGTTGTTGTAATCAGTTTGTGGCATGTGTGAATTTGTGTAAAAATGGGAGGCTGGACATTTTTCGAAGCATATTGCACTGACTATTTTATTCAGCAGCTATACGATCTTCAATCTGTTCAGCATTATGGCTATGCCTATAATAGCTATACCAACTTCACCAACTCAAGTATGTTTGCCGAATCATTTACATATCTACATTTCTGTTTAATAATAGATTAATAATGCAATATTTAAATGCAGGTATATGTAAGAATGTTATGATAAGTTGGGTATATATTGGTGATAAGATATATGTACCTCCTATACACAAATAGAGCAAAAATATGCCTTCATTATTATTTATTTACTTATGCATACAATCGTGACATTGACATGGGGATTTTTGTCGAAATCATTGAAATCGTACAATCCTATTCGTTGTCTTTCTGATCTATTTATATCTGACAATGAGTTTGATTGTAAGTGCATGGATTGCTAAAGTTATGCATCAAAAATGGAATGGACTACGCTTGAGAATATTGCAAATCTTTCTGCTTTCGTTTTTTGTGTGATTGTGATTAGTCATTATGCATGGTCTCTGCTAAATAGATTACCAAACCGTAATGAGAAAGCAAAACTTAAAAATGCTTTTCCTTAGATTGAATGATTAATTTTCAGATTTTTCTTAGATTAGGAATCTGACGATGAAAGAGATGACTTTTTACGAGAAACTTAACTAAGGAATTTTATGTTTGTTTATGATTTAGAAAGTGATACAGAGTTGGGTTGGGATTTGGCGGAGCGGCGGAAGAATCGTCGAGAGAGTGTGGCCCCAATGCATGCTGGTCTTCAGACATGGGTCGATGCCAAAGGAGTGGAATCAGTTGCTGCAGGACAAACTGCCATAACACCTGGCAGTTTGGGTCTGCAGCTGCCACCGGTGATACATCAGAGAAAGAAGTTATCATACGAAGATCTGAAGGAGTTGCTGAATACTGGCAAATTTAAGGAAGCCAAAAATGCCGTACGAGACAGTGACTGGGACTTTAAAGACGAAATTCGATCACGTCTTTGGCCAAACCTCGGTTCTATTCACGACGCTAATAAGACTAGTCTCGATGGATTCTACTGGGAGACTGTCACTCAGCTTTATGGCTCTAATGGTAAGTGAAATGGTAAACTTTAAGTATTTCTTATCCGCTAAACCCCTTTACTCTTTAATAAAATTATTTTCTATTGTGTCTACTACTAAAAGTATGTTGGTGATGTTGACAAAAAAGTTATTTTGTAGAACTTCCCGAGAACGAATCTTCCTTGCCGGGTTTTGTGGAACAGAGGCTCTACTACCAACTTTCATCCGAGGGAAAGTCCATTTGTGACAGAATTGTGTCTGTAGTTGGTTATGCCTACCCGGAAATTACTTACTGTCCTCTTTTATTACCAGTCACCTCGCTCTTTCTACACTTTGTTCAGGTACTTATTTTTTACGAGAGAAGGCCGTCATTTCCTTAAGAGGAGCAGTTGGCTTCGTTAAATGTTTCCTCTGCGGCTTTGTTATATTGAACTCGCTAACTTTTATGGTGAGAGAGTTTCCTACGGCGAGAACAAGTTGAGTAATGAACTTTGTTTTCGTTTTATTTCTTTTAGGAGGAGAAAACCTACAACTGCATCAGCACACTTCTTTCAGCTCGTCAAAAAGTCTTTCTAACACAAACGAAATTGCAATGGGAGGTCACGAATGTTACTGCAATGCAACTCACCAAAAAATTTTCTGTAAGATGATTTAAAGTTTATCACGATGTAACTTAAATTGAGTTTTATTTAATGAGTGACTACGTTGATAAAATCCCATGTATTTATAAATTGCATCTGTTTTGAGTGTAGAAGTCGGCCTTCAACTTCGTTGCACGTCAGGTGAAACCGGGAGAGAAAGTGGAGCAACTCTTTCATGGATGGATATGGTGGATATTTAGAGATTTGCCTTTACCTCATGTGGTATGTTACGAATTTAATTTCCTAATCCAAAAAGAAACCATCTCGTTTTACTACTTCCGTATTAACATTGTGTGTCTTTGGCAGGCGAGGATTATGGACTGTTTCCTTGTTGAAGGGATGAAGGTCCTTTACCGAGTGGCAATCGCAATTCTGCTCAACTTTAGCAAAGCATCCAGTTCAGATTCATCATGGGCTAGTCAACTAGAAAACTCTGGATTGGAAAGCACTCTTTCCAAATATTGCAAAAATATGCCTGTAATGTTTACAAAATATGGTCACATAACTCACATACATCGTCTTCCATAACAATCATTGTAATATCATCACATCAATATTTCTTGCAGATGACACCACAGCGGCTGCTAAAAACGGCGTTCTCAATAAGAGCATTCCGAGGTTCAGAAATCAGGAAGACTTCAACCAAAGTAGAGTTGGTCTTGAAGAGTAAGGCAACTGGAAAAGATTGTAAAATACATCGGTCTAAATCTTCAGAAAATATGCCAACAAGTCAGTCACAACACGATATTCAAATGATGTCTCATACTTTGGCCATCAAAGAAGTGAGTCTTCCTCCCATGGTGATGCTCGTAACTTTTTGCACTCTAACATTACTAAACCACATTCATTTTTTGTCATAATTGCGTCTGCCTTGCTAACGTAAGATCTAACGGGTATTTTTTATCTTCAACTATTACCATTCTGCACCACTTTCCCTATCTACTCACACTTAACTATACTTAATACTTTCTCTTGAGCTTATCTTTACTGTCTGATGGCTTAAACTAAATGGGCATATTATGAATGAACTTTTACACGCTGCTATCTTGGGATACTCTTTTGATGAAATGCTAAAACGAATGAAGGGTAAAACCACTCCAGAACATAAAACTCAATCTATGGGTCACTATCTCATTAATGATATCAAGTCAACAATTGCTAAGAAAGAAGACGTAAGTGGGTAGTGTCTTCAATATTCGATGTAGATTCTTCCAGTACAGTTTTTTTGTTTGTCTCTTGGGTTATTAATTCTATTGTTTTTGTCAAACTTTGTAAAGCAAATCTGCATGGCCTTGTTTAGAGAAATGATATATGATTTGCAATCTTCGTGGTTTAGGATTGTAAACCTTTTGACAACGAAAGTTTTCTGTATTTTAGCTCTTAATGGTGTGGCAATGGTTGCCAATGAGAATAACGATGTACCAACCCGTCATGTTATATACAACAGAAGAGCACGGATGCTCTCTCACGACCTTCTTCAACCGAGTAGAAAATCACGAGCCTACAATTCTCACAATAAAAACTACAAATAACGAGGTATATTCTATAGTGTACTTTATTTTACTATTTTTTTAGTCTCTGGAGACTTTATGTACAAATAAGGCATGAAATGCTTTGTCATAAAGGGATTATGCTGTAACACATTTATTAGGTACTTTATATGTTTAATATAGAGCATATATCTTTATATAGGTATTTGGCGCTTACTGTTCTAGTGCTTGGGCACTACGTAACTCGAAAGATGAAAGAGGTGAAAGGCAGAGATATTTTGGAACAGGAGAAACGTTTTTGTTCAGTCTGCGTCCGGAAATGGTGAAATATCCGTGGGTGGGGGTGAAACCTCGTAAAGATGCTGACAACGAAAATGAGAACGATACTTTGACAGGCAATAATAAAATGCTACACGCAGCAGAGCTCTTCATGCATGCTGACACACATATGATCTCCATAGGAGGAGGGTAAGATCCTTTTATTTTCCTGATCCCCTCTGAAGCATTTTTATTAAAAAATTGTCATTCCATGAAAAAATCTTTGGCACGTCACTTTAATATCCGTGTTTACAATGGTGTCTGAATCGATTTTTTGTGTTTTATTATTCAGGGAAGGGCAAGGTTTGGTTTTGGACCAGGATCTCCGCTTTGGGAAAACAGAACATTGTCAGACTTTCGAAAACCCTCCTTTAGTCGAGGCCAAAGACTTTGAAGTTTGCGTGATAGAAGTAATTGGATTCAGTGGCATGTAAATATAAATAGGTGATTCAGTCAAGACCATAGTCATCAATCATCATCTATCTCTCATTTTGCTTTAATTAATGCCAAGTGAAGGAGTCCGAGTGTCTGCTATAGTGTAGAATTTAATAAGCTCAAGTGTAGAATGGAAGTAGTGTACAGAAATGGTGTCAAAAACCGAGGAAAAGTCTTATCGGTTGAAGACGCATTAAAAAATGTCATTTGTAAACTTAGCGTATAGGCAACTCTCCATTACTATTTCTTGTTGTGGCATATATTCCAAAAAGTCATACTGATAAAATATTCGTTTGCAGTTCAATTTAGTCATTAGCATGTACTTTAAGTTAAGTTAGTTCGTAAGTTTCGTTTTAATTAAAAGTAACTGCTTATTTATCATTAAAAATAAGTAGAATAGATGATAAAAATGTCGAATAAACTCATGAACCGAGACACGGAATCGTTTCGCATTTACGTTTCACGCTTTTGTTAACGAGTTATAAAATTATTTGTGTATTGTGTCGATGATAATGCAGTGTGTTTGTGTAAGTAAATATTTTGTATGTCATCTCCCAAAAGATTTATGTTGTTATATTTAAGAGATAATGCATCATGCAATGCAAATGTTTCCCCAATGCCATGTAACATGAACCTTACGTTTAGATTATACTACTAGTAAGTACTACAATTTGCGGAATTCCCATGCGAGGGAGCATAGTATCTACGTATTATTTAATGAAAATGTTGATCTGAGTTTCAGTTTCAGATGAAAAATGTTTAATAGTTATCTGTGGACTGTAAAATACCACTGGAATCCCCATAGTCATCAAATAATTTTAGCTGCTATTTATAGACATTATAAACCACACATATGGACCATCGTAGCACGTAAAGCATAATTACATGTAGATATTAGATATGTACCGATACCAATATCTAGTAAATGTATTTTGTGCTTTTCTGTAGAAGTAACAATGTCTGCATTAGAATTATTATTGTACAAAAATGGCAAAATACTATTAGATACTATATCCTATACCTATAGATGAATAAATATAGCAAAACATTAATGCTACAACGTAGTTGATGGTATTAATATTACAGCTGTGAGCACGGTTCCTAGATTCTCTGAAGAAAATACTGTTTAGCATCCTATAGGAGTTTGGAAGAAGTTTTGTTATGCAATAATGTATGTGTGTGTTATGGTTAATAAGATGGGAAATATTTACCAATGTGTGCCCATGCAAATAAAAAATAGCAAGTAGATGCTACATACAAATAAATGTTACTATAAATGCAGACGTTGAAAATAATAGTTGTACTGATATCTACCTAATAATTAACAGACAATACCAATGGATGTATTTAAAGATAATCATAATGTACTAGCAAAGATGTTACTAATTACTAAACATAATTGATTAGTGTGTTAAAAGTAATAAGTGTTAGTTGCAGTAGCAAGTTTTAGGAGGTGTAGTATGTATATGTATATATAGATGTGTGTGCATATCGCTATGGCTGTCCTATCCTTGTCATTGTCAACAAAAGTAACCCAACTCACCAACAACGTACTCATGACTGAAATTTGGTCTTTGTGAGGGCAATCAAGTGACAAAGATATAAAAAAGATATCCTTTAACAACATCTCTGTCTATGCCTTGAATGTTTATTCTAAATATAAATATACTCTTTGTTGGAACATGTAACAATAGTAATGTCATAACTACAAAGTAATAATTTTATAACTTTATCGATTGTTTGTTTATGTC